>CM060682.1:72819244-72824244 GCA_030686995.1 Artemisia argyi
TACCAATCTTCATGCACTTTAATCTCAGTTCCTTTCTATATTTTGCTTTTGGTGGGAGTTGATTATAACTTGTTTATGAAAATTTATATACATGTCCCAACTTGACTAGCTAACGGCTAATCAAATTGTGTCAGTCTATAATAAAGAATTGTGTATTTGGTTTGTCATGTCAGCAAACGTTGAAGATAAAGCATAAAAGTCTACTAGTGAAATTTCTTCGTAAAGGTTGAGCATATGTAAAGGACTTTACAAAGAATAAACTACTCTTTTACGTACATGTCATGGTCGTTAATTAAACAATCATAAAGATATTTCAAAAACCAGAAAAGTTCAATATAGATCGCAAATTCTCTGAAAATCAAATGAACAAATTTTCACCATTCATATTTCATCAAACTAAAAATACTTATTTTCATCTCTTTTTAAAAAAATTAAATATCTCACAAATCGTTAATCATTAGGCGAAACTAGAGACGAAACTTATAAAGGACCGAAGGTGTTGTGGCCCTTAAATTTTTCTGACCCTATATATTATTTTTACCTTTTTATAAATGGTTTTGGTCATTTTTAATACAAAAATTTCAGCATAGTGTATATCGGCCCCCTAAAATAAATGCATTTCAAGTTGGCTCCTCCACCAACAACGTTTAAGTTCCGTCTCTGCGCGAAACGGATCATACCATCGCAACGAGAATTAAATCATCTTTCTATAAAGGGTCATTTTTATATACTTTCGACGAACTTTATTTTCGAGTTTTTTTTAGTATTGAAATTGACACGCTCGTGTTATCATGTAAAAGCGAAGGTGATTCGAAAGCAATCTACAATTGTGTTATCATTGAAAAGAGAAACTGAACACCAAGAATTTAATGAGGATTTAAGGGCGTGTTTAGTTGGTAAAAAACATCTCATTTTTTTTAGGAATTTTTTTATATGAAATGGAAAAATTGAAAACCCGTCACATCTTTTTTCAAAATTTTCATTCTCACTTTTCAAATTTTAACTAGAAAAAAATGAAAAACCCAATGTATCATTCTCCACTTTTTTAAAAAGACGGGATTTCTCAATCTACCATTTTAGTATCTCATTCTAACCCTAATTATCATTGGTGGCCTCTCCACCTTTAATTCTCATCGTCGTCACTCATCGTCGCAATTCGAGGAAATATTTTCATCTTTTTAAAAAGGAAAAATATAACTCAATCTAAACGGGTTTTCAAAATTCTCAACTCTTCTATAGTGAAGAAAAATTCTCAAGGAATCTGGACACGGAAAAACAATAAATTTTTCTAAACGTCACCTGGGTTGCGTTTAGTAATGGAAAACTTTCCTTAGTTTCCATTTTTCAGTTTTCTTGAGAATGAGAGAGCTATTCTTTCTCTAAATTACACTTGAAAATGTGTCTAGATGAGAGAGCTATTCTTGGAGAAGTTATGGAGAACTCATAAAATGAGTTTCTAAATATTACTGTAGTTATAAACTTAGAAAACAAGTTTTCTATATTTCCAAGAAGACTTTTGAAAAAAAAAAAAAAAAAAAAAAAAAAAAAAAAAAAAAAAAAAAACCAACCCACTTTGAATGCTTTTTCTATTTTCTTAGGTTTTCAAGGAAAATATTTTTAGAAAACAACCCATTTTTTCATTACTAAACGCAACCTTTCTCAAGTTTACATTTGAAAGCCAACAATATTTACATACGTATACAGAAAAACTTCCCCTTAGGGCATACACTATGATAAACCTATAAAAAGATTTATACATTTAAAACATCATTAATTTATAAACCTTTTCATATTATAAACCTATTTCTACTATGAATAAACCTATTCATATCATAAAACACACTTAACATTTACTAAATACTTAAATTTTGGACCTCTTCAAAATCCTAGACCTATTCATGCCACATAAGCTTGAAATATACATCCACAATGGTTTATAAATTTTTATACCTCTTCATTTTTATACACTTTTTATCAAACCACTATAATAGATGCTATTAGAAAAGCTCAATTTTCTTTTGGAAAGAGCTTTTCACTTTTTCCTATATATTTCCTTCAATTTTTCTATACCCTCTTGCATTTTTCAGTTTTTCTAAAATATATCATCTAAACATGTTTTCAAAATTTATAACACTTTTTGAAGATAAAACTTTTCCTTTTTATAAAAGAATCAAATTAAAATATTAAAAAAAAATTCTATAACTAAACGCACCTTAAATGATCAATATCTTATTTCGTAATTTTAGCTCTTGTACTTAATTAATGTCGACTACACGACACTTGCCAATTTTATGGAAGTTGCGTGGTGAGCATTGATATATTGGTCGTCATAGTTTATATTAGCTAATGAACCGATTGAGAAGTAGAAATAATGTTATATCAGTCATTTTCATAATTATTCGAACTACATAATGTCGATAAAGATTTGGTGATGTGTAGACAACTTGGACAAAGGAGACGTATTTGTTTATTTTGGTGGCATTTTTTTTAGAAAGTCACCAATATATTAGCACAACAAAAAGAAAATGCAAACAAAAGTGCCCGGCTTTCATAAACAAGACGATTAACGAAAGCAGGACCCAAGAAACAGAGAACAACCAACCCACAACGGCTAAAACAGAAAAATCAAAACTTGAAACAAAAGATACAACTTAAACAAAGGGAGATAAAAGATCCCGGCCACAATTGTACCAAAAATACTCATCACCTTGGAGGCATTGATTTTCATCACTTTATTTTTTTATAATACCGTCTTCACTGCATTTATCTTAGCCAAATCACCAATTATAGTGGACGTTGCATGTGCATTGATGTTGTTTATCTGAGAACAAGATTAATTAGGAAACACATACATAGAGGACTTTGTGAGTTCTGGTATTTCTAAACGAGTAAAGTACACCGTTAGCTCCTGTGATTTAGCCAGATTTCATGTTTAATTAGTCACCGTTACAGAGAAATTAATGCAGTCTTTTTCAATGTTTGAATTATTGCACGCGGCTAGTCCAAATTTCTAACGACCATTATATGGGCTCGTTATGACATGCTTGGGAAGTTTACTCATTTCATACTTTGTTCTTTTCATCTTCATCTTCATCTTCTACCTTTGAATATTTTTGAATATCATATCAAATGGTTTACATTTCTTTTCTTAACATATAATCTCATAAAATAATGTATTACCATGAAATGATTGTTTCACACTTTCACATTACTAACAACATATTCAAATCCAAAAAGGTTATGTTATTCAATGTTTTAAAAACCGGGTTTGAAATCGACCCGGTCGAGTCACCGGGCACTGGGTCAACCGATTCGACCGCCGGGTCAACCTGGTTTTCAATTTATTGTTTTTTTATTTTTTCGACCGGGTCAACCGGTTCGACCGCCGGGTCAACCGGTTCGACCACCGGGTCAACCTGGTTTTTATTAAAATTTTTTGAAAAAATGAAACCCAGCCGGGTTTTGAGAACCGGGTGGACCCGGGTCATTCAAAACCCGACGGGTCTAACTGGTTAACCCGGTTTTAGAAACCCGGGTTTTTTGACCCGTTTTTTCGGCCGGAACTGGTCAAACCAGTTAACCCGGGTTTCAAAACATTGATGTTATTAGTACCCTTGGCCCACCATCTTTTGTACTTTTTACATCCTGCACCCCTTGACTCTCTTTGTCTACAGTTCAATACAGTTTTTTTATCAGTTTTGTTCTGTACTTTCTGTCAATTAATACTTTTGACTTATTAAACTTTATATTTTCTGTTTCGTACTTTCAATTTTATAGTTTTTTTTTATATAAACGAATTTTATTTATTATTTAAAAAAAAATCAGAGGGCTATCACTTGTAAAAAATGTACATATAACCTATCTCAATCCAAAATCCACAACTATATATATATATATATATATATATATATATATATATATATATAGGGAAGGGATCCAATAAGAAGAATAATTAAAATGAGAATGGCAAGAAGTAATCCTAGCCACACATTTTAATTTGGGAGGGAAAATTTGAATGAAGATGCATACATTTTTGTAGGTGCATCTAGAATGTATGGTTGCAATTACTTCCTATCATTCCTATTTTTATTATTCTTCTTATTTGATCATATATATATATATATATATATATATATATATATATATATATATATATATATATATATATATATATATAGCTTAGCTACAATTTTTGTAGCTAATTGGCTACAATCCTCCTCAAAAATACACACATAATGTCTCAGGGACCCACAGAATAGGAATCAAGGACCCACAAAAAGACTTATGGATCTACATTTATAGCACAAAATTGTAGCCAATTAGCTACAAAAAATTATAGCTAATATATTCTCATATATATATATATATATATATATATATATAGGCAAAGGATCACGTGCGGAAGTTTTTTTTTAGTGCGGACGTACGGATGCATATGGGCCGTTGATCTTTTCCCATCAGCGGCTGTGATTAGATCTAATTATATAACACGGAGTGGCATTTTCGTAATTATTCTATTTAGAAAATACGGGTCAAATCTTCACCCGTTAATATCTCCGTATCTTTTTATTATTATTTGAATATTTTCTTTCCTTATTTTTTGCAACTATTTTTATTTAATTTTTATTATCAAATGGATTTATTGGTCCTGATCTATCGGATCATTTTTTATCAAAAAACCGTGTTGAAGGTTTTTTTATTAATTTTTATATCAGACTATATGTATTATGATATTATTTGTTTTTATAAGCTATCTTTTTTGATATTTTAACTATTTTAATATTATTAAAATCAGATTCATCATTTTTGTTATTCTGCATTTTCAAATTTTATTCTGATATTAATTTCGTTATATGGTAGATATTGTGATATTAAGATATAAGAATGGTATTCTGATACTAATATCGTTTTGGTTTTAATATGGTAGGTATTACGATATTAATATATCATAATATCTATCATATAACGATTTCTATTGTGATATTGTTTTTGTTATATGA
>CM060682.1:72829244-72859588 GCA_030686995.1 Artemisia argyi
AGATGGACGGGGTTTGTGCAATTTGTTTGGGAGAATGCAAAGAAAACGAAATTATACGCGCTTTGATTTGTCGCCATGAATTTCATGTACATTGTATAGATAAATGGTTGTTTCAAAAAAAGTTTGTCCATTATGTAGGACTTTTGCTATGTAGTAGTATCGCAAATTTTTTTTTGCTATGAACTAGATTTTATGTATTGTTGTTTTTGCATTTTTTTAATTTTTTTTAAATTAAAAAAATTGAGTCATATAATTAACAAAATGGAACAATATGTTAATTAAATGTGTAAACTTGCTACCAATATTTCCTTTTTTAGTATATACTCTCTCCGTCCCACATTAAATTTCCTGTTTGACTTTTCAAAGTATTTTTTTTCACAACTTTGACCTTAAATATTTTTGTTTCTATTATATAATACTTGACATAAAATATATGAATGATTGAGTATTAAATGTATTTTCACTACGTATAAATTTTATCAAATACTATATTACACAAGCAAAAATATTTAAGGTCAAAGATATGAAAAAAAGACTTTGAAAAGTCAAATAGGACATTTAATGTGGGACGGAGGGAGTAACTAAATGTGTAAAAATTAAAAAGTCTTTGTGATAATTAAAAAGTCACCTACGCATTGTCACCTACCCATTGTCAGAATGATTATTTCCATCTCCTTTAGAGTTCATATTTGATTATAATGAAGAATGTATTCATCTTGCTATGTAAAGTACAATGATGAATTTTTGCCTTATTCGAGATCGAAAGGAATTATCATTTTTAAGCTTCTTCCAAATGCTTAGTTATGTACTACATAATGTATTAGAAAAGTACTTTGTTACATAATGTATGTAATTAAGATTTTTCATTTGTTATTTATTGTATTAATGATAATTTAAATGTATTGATGTAATCGAATATCATTATGTTATTTAAAGATGAGAATATTGTCAAATAGTATTTTTTTTATTTATATTTATTTTAATTTTAAAATTCTTTTTTTTAATTAATTTTGTCATATATTAATTTTAATTTATTTATGTGTTAATAAAATTTCTTAATAATAACTTTTACTTTTATCATACACATTTAAAAAAAAATTGTTTATTACATTTTTTATTTAACAATAAATGTCACACCTCATAAACAATCTATATAAACTTTGATATTAAAAATAAAGATTTTTTTTTTAATTTATTATACTACGTATTTTTCAAAGATGACTAATCGTTGCATCTCATTTAGTTTGGTACATCCAGTAATAATTTCTAGCAATATGTTGAAATGTGATTTTAAAATTGACTATGATTTAAATTTACTGTGATATTAAATACACTATGATATTTAAAATAGGATAAGTCTGTTTTTTAATTTTGTTTTATTTAGATAATAAATGTTCACTATTTAGTTTACTGTGATAGTTAATGTTGAGGCAAGCATGTTTTATGTGACATTAAACTTTACTGTGATAATTTAACATTTTCTTTTAAATTATCTTAAGACTTAAGTTTAGTAACATGTAGAAAATCATAGTAAAAGTTAAATTATAGTAAGATAATCAAATTTTCAACATCTAATAATATCACAACTGCTGAATAATATTTAGATATTTTTAATATTAATATTGTAGTAATACTTAGTAATAATAATATATCAGAATAAGCATTAACAAAATTCACATAAATTCTCAATTTGTTTTAACATCACCTTCACAACTACTACTTCTTATGACTTAATTTTTAATAATATATTTTAATATCAGTTTATCTATTATCTAAAATAATTAATATCAATGTATCGAAAATATTTTATATCAATGTAGTCTGATATCAAATTTTCAAATATAATTTACAGTCTATCTATTGATATTGCATATATTTTTTATAACTTTTAACCTTTGTTCATTTAGTTATGTTTTATTTAATTCAAAAATGAAACAAGTATATTATAATTTTTTGCAATTCGTTTGTTTCTGTGTCAACTTTGCAAACTCATAATCACAAAACAAAAAGCATGTAAATCTTAATTCATATAACTTACATCAAGTAATACAACCAAAAATTAAATAAAAGAGATTTAACGATACCTATTTTTCATAATATATTTTTATGATTTTTACTGATCATTTAGCAGAATCGATTCATTGTACAAGCCCATGTTGAATGAACCCTCTACTCCAATAATCCCAAGATTCTTGATTTGTTGTGAACATGGGTCGTAAACATGAAGTGTTGAACATTTTCCATAGTCTTCTCGAGGTTCAAATATAGCTTCACCACTTTTTGTAAACCCCAATATTCTATAAATGTTTGCGTCAATTGTGTATAGCTTTCTGAAAGAAAAATCATCTTCCATTATCCATAGACCACATCGTAGTGCTCCGTCAATCATAATGCATCCACACACAACAAGAGACTCCCTTAGTTTACAAACAGTCAATTGGAAAGGTTCAAATATTTCATTTGTTAAGCTATCTGGTAAGTGTATCTCTTTGAACTCTTTTGCAATCAAATCAAATGAGATAAGCATGTTTTTGTTATAGTCACGATCATCAGCAACAATCAATTCATATGCAACCAATAAATAAATCTATCTAATAAAACATAAGTTGAGTCATTAAATTTGATGGTTTCTCGAGGACAATTACCATTTGGAATCACATTGTTCCAAACACCTGCACTTAATGAAAAAACTTCAACAACCCAAAACATAGCATTCTTAGCATATGTTAATTTCAGTACGGTAGGATCTAAAGTATCCGGGCGAATGCCAAAAGCTAAAGTAGGACAAACATTACTTTCAGTATAAGGAGCAACAATACCAATTGATTTTCGAATTGAAGGATTCGAAAAAATAACCATCCACTATTTATAGACTTTGTGGAAACCATACAAACACACTAAACCATGAGTTGCACCAATAATTTTTGATATAAAAAATTTTTGTTCAATGTTTTTAGAAATAACATTAGATAGAGAAACGTTAAAAAGAGTTTCATTCTTACCATCATCTAGAAAAAAAACGTACTTTTCCTTAAAAACAGAAGTATCTTCTTTGTAGCCTATGATAGAACAACTAAGCGGCTATGGATGGCGGGTGCTATGACCAATCACAAAGTCAGAGCTCTCAATAAAAGACTTCCATTGTTTGGAAACTGATTTGAATCCAATCAATATCTTAACCTTATAAACTTTTTTGATTATTTCCATTTGGTGTTCAATCGGGATGTTGTCTGACATTTTTGAAGTTGTTTTTTTTCTCCTAGGGTTTTTATGATACTATGAAGACGGTGGAATGAAATTGGGATTTTTTTGTTGATTGTTTTGACTTTTTGAGTTTTATCAAAATATCAATCTCTTAAAATATTTTTTTAATATAAATTAAATTTAATCAATAGTCAATTTAAATTAAATTTATTTTTTAATTAATTAAGTTTACATTATTATTTGTATTGCCAAAAAGAATATTCTGACATATAGTAATATTTTGCTTCTCGAGGACGCTTTTTTTTTTGTCAGTGTGTTTTAAGTCAAACAAGCAAGTTTTGATTATGATTAACTTTTTTGAAATTAAATAATCTTTCAAAAATTTTAAAGTATGTTTAAAATTTTCAGTAATTGTTAAATTAATAAATAAAGTTAGTTTCAGTAAATATTATAAATAAAATATCTTCAATATTATTCAAATGTTTTTTAGTTATTTTAAAATAAATTCATTTTATTAGAAAAAGCCCATATTTTTAATGTTAATAAACTTTTCCAAAGCCCATTATTTTTAGAAAGCCCATATTTAAAAAGCCCAAAACTTTTTAAAATGTAAATATCCTTTTAAGATAACAGTATTAAATGATGCGCTTCAAATACATGTTTGATTTCTACGACCACACCAATGCCGATACAAGACCATTTCCTTTGTTTCATGTTTGTTAAAACAACAACGACACTTTGAACACTACATGTTGTCGTTTTCTTCCTTTTTCAAGATAGTAACTTTTGGTTTAGAGAATAATGTATTAAGAATTTTTTGTCATGCTATGTTTATATAGATGATTAAATTTCAAAATTTGTCTTCCAAGTTTTAGTTATGTTTTGATTTATATTGTTTAACCATCTCCATAACTAGGGGTGTTGATCGGTTCGGTTATCAATTTGTTCGGTTACTTTGGTTCTATTAGTTCGGTTAAACTGAACCAAACCATATTCAAATTCGGTTTTCTGTTCGGTTCGGTTGATTTCTAGTTCGGTTCGGTTCGATTCTTTGGTTGACCCGAATAACCTTAATTCACTATTTATTTTTAAAAAATTAATAATTACATAAATATTTAACAAGAAAAAAATTATTCAGCCTAAAAACGACAACATTTTTGTGTTTGACTCGTTGACTGCATGCACAATTTGCATATACAATCTCAGACCATCATTACCATCAATAACTTTTCACTTGGCTCTATAACCAACTTGTCTCTCTGATTATCAGTTGTCATATCAACGAACCATCAAAAAATTGAAAGGTTAAAATACCCAATTTTTTTTCTAAAAATTATCCGAATCTACTTGCAATATGTAAATCTTGTTGATCTCATATTTATGGAATACTTTGCTAATGATAAGATTACTTGCATGATATAGTATATTTGCTAATGATAAGATTACTTGATAATGGTAATCTATTGATCAAACGTGGTATTCTATTTGTTAAAGATTAAATAAGTGAGTAATACATGTTTGAAAACAGAGATGATCTGTTAGATTAGGTTTTTTTTTGAATATATGAAGCCTTTTAATATAACTTATATTGCATTAGGTATGGATCAAAATAATGTTTTGTTTTATTTTGTGAAAAAAAAATTGTTTGGATAAAATATTGAAAGATGGGTTGTTAGTTTAGTTTCCTGGATGTAGAATGTTCTATTTACATATATAATTGTTTTGAATCATCAACAATCACATAAATACAGCACCATAAGCCAAAACGAACTTAGGTAAACTGAGACGAATGTGATTGTGAGTTTCATTGATTGAAAAGATCAATGTGTTTGCCAAAAAAAAATTAGATAATTGGTCTACATGCTGATGTCTGTGGCATTTAACGTTTATGATTATCAAGAATACATCATGTAGTTGTTTTAGTTAGTTTTAGTCATAGATAACAGCTTTGCCATTTGGTATATGCATATTTTACGGTTACATATGCGATGTTTATTGTAGAAGGTTCAAGTAAGAGATGAAATGTGGTTGTTTGTTTAACAACATTAAAACGTACATTACATTAACATTTGAAATTATTTAAAGTGGTAAATTGTATAAGTCAGTAATTATATGTTGTCGAATTTGTAAACAGCATCAGTATATTTCATTGAATGTATTTATATTACAGGTACATAAAAAAACAAACAAATGGATCAGCAATTCCTTTTCAGATTCGACCTAGAAAGTAACGCAGCTTCCCATGTAGACAATGCATATTAGCTCACGTATATTTTTTTATTTTGGATGTTCATATTTCGTTTATTTTTTTAGTTATTTTTTTTTATCTTTTTAATATAATCAATATCGCAATATAATATGATAACAAATTATTATTCAATTGTGTGTAGACTTTACCAAATGTGTTCAAGGAACACTTCTACAATGGAGAAAAATACATTATCATCCATGGCAACAACAGGTACAAGTACATATGTTTAGTAAGGGATGATGGAAGCAAGGTTGATTTGTATGGCGATGAATGGGCTAAATTTGTGGAGGACAACGTCCCTTCACTTGTTAGAACTTTGCACTTTGTGAAAGAGGCGGATAGCACATTTTACGTAACAGGTTATGATCATCAGGGTATCGAAGGTCCAGGTTACGAAAGACGTGATGTGGGAAACAGGGTGACTAGGTGCCTGGTTAGGCGCACAACTGATGGACAGGTATTTTGTTTTTGTTATATCATCGCTTAAAATATACATATAAGCTTAATGGCATTAAAAAAAACTAAATATATACTTGATAGTGTAGATTCTACCGGGAGATTTCTTGCAGGACATATGGAAAAACACATTCAAAATTTACGCAAATGGAATGAGTTACAAAGTGAAACATGAAAGGGTACAACTTGATCCGCAAAGTGTTGTAAGGTCAAACCGATTGTTCGGTAAAAGATGGGACAAACTCGTTGCTGATTTGGAAATTGCTAGGGGACAGATGATGGTTTTTACAAATTTGGAAAACAACAAACTGAATCTTGCCATATTCTTAGCTAATGGAATGCGCATTCATGAAGAAACTATTCTACCAACGATGTTGAGGTTACCTTCTCGTCCCATACCACCATATGCCATTGAAGGTACATCTATGTTCATATTTATATTTTCCACTATAATAGCAAGAATACAAATAAATCCATCAATAAGAAGTTAAGTATTGTTATTAATCGTTAATCGCAGACAAGAGAGCGAAACACTCATGCTTATGGAAAGGACATACCAGTCACAACAATGAAGATGATGTGTTCTATGCTGAACTAACTGTATCTGTTTGCGTCTTTTACCATTTGGTAAGTATATAGAAATAGTTATAAAATAATTGTGGTATGTTTAAGATAAAATTTTTTAAGTTTGTTATTTAAGGACTCTAACCAACTGTATATATGGATGTTAGACAATACCAGTTGATTACAGCTCCTCACACTCTATGCACACATACTAAAAGGCAATAATTGTTACTGTGGATGAGAGGTTTCCAATGAAAGTAAAAACAATTCCTGACAGAAGCAGACCATTAAGGTTTAAGCATGTGAAAATTACTGGCAACTGGGGGGCATTTACAGGTTTTTGCAGATTTAAGGAAGGAAAGATGATGCGTCTAAAGCTTGTTAACACAATTGTTGAAGTGGTTGAAGGATAAGAAGTTAAAGTCGCAGAATTCCATGTCTGTTAATCATGATATGGAAAAAGTTTGTTTCATTTTGCAACTATCTTTAACTGAACTTTATGTGTGTTAATTATGAAGTGTGGATGTTTAGCAATCTAAGACTTTGGTAAATTAGGTCGTATGCTTAAGTGAACTTTGTTATGTTTATTTATGTAATGATGAAAGTTAGAATAATAATAATAACAATAATACTAAGAAATATTATTTAAAATATGATAATATGATAATTTAACAAATGAATTATTTAAAATTAATTCTTAAACATTCAATTAAATTGTTTAATTGTTCAACAATAAAATAAATACATAATAAGATAACCCAAATCATGAATCTAATAACTTAACTTCATTTTTTTAATGGACAATTTCTGGCATCATGATGACCAACTTTTCCACAAACACTACACTTCCTTTCACGATCATTTGCCATATCAACTTCTGATCTCTATGCAATGTTTGATGCCATTACATTTTCACTAATTGAACAGTTTTTTTCCATTTGATATCTGCATCAAAGATAAATATAAAAAAATAAACATTATAACTGAATAAACTTATTTATTTTAATTAGAATTTATTTACCTGTTATAATTTTTAGATAAAGATGGCAATTGACAAGTAAGCTAGGTTAAAATTTTATATTCTGCATATTCTGTTCTACAAAGCCCAAAATAGATTTTCTTAAAAAAAAAATACACAATTGAATATGAACTTATGCAAGCCCAAATTTTTTTTATTAGCCCAACTATGTGAAATGTAAATTTTTGTGAATACTTTTCAATATATAAAATTTATTATTTTATTAACTATATGTGTCAATAAATGCCCTTTATCAAACAGTTGAGAAACCACAACCCTGCCACCAGAAGTAGTTTATTTTTAAAAGTTTTTGTTTTTTTATTGTTGCTTTGTGTTGTTTTAAAATATTTGAACTTTTTATTTTGTTTCTGTTAGTTTGAATAACCTTGTTTGTTTTTTTATTTATGTATGCCCGTGTTTTAAAAGTGGAAATTCAACAGGTCATAAACTGTAGATATGTGTAAATCACAACATCCTACAATTAGTGATGTTTTAAAACAACACCGTTACGACTAAAACACATACCTTATAACCATTTTCTAAGTCATATACCGAATCAATCAACTCTCTATTCAGATAAAACATGAACCAAATTGTTAAATATGTATTCGTATAATTCAAATTCAGACACATAAACACACTTCAACTTTTCTTATATTTTAAACTATTAACTAATATGAAATTAAGTAATATGATATTAACTTCCCAGGCAAGTATAATTTTCGCTAAAGAAATCTCAGTAATCAACATTAACCAATATATACATATCATTGATGATACAGATTCATTGAATAAAACTCATACTCTTTTACATTATCAAAATGCACTAATGTTTATCTGCAAAATTACACAATTTCAGATTAAAATGGAAATGAACTTTCTCAAGGCTTTTTCATTTCTTTTCCTTTACCTTTCCAAGAAGACATAAATCTCATCTCAATGAACCTTTGGGTTTTTACTTTTAAACGACGTTGTTTTTCTTCTGGACTAAAACTCAAAAGTTTAATTGATTCAGAAATTATTTTTTTTCTATGTATATTATAATCGGAAAGAAGAATTTTAGCTGCATATTTTTTTCTCAAAGTCTTGATTTGGCCTTGTTGTTCTACACCTTCATTTTTGAATCCTGAGTTCCATTCTTCAACTCTTTGTCCATAGTATGTCTCCATATGTCTCATTGCAAAAATTGCACAATCATGTTCATTTCTTCTTGTTCTCCAAGGCATTTTCAATATACTAGGCTTACAGAGTCTCATGATTTGAAATTTTGGATGATCTCTCTTTTTCAGATACTCACAGAAAAAGTTTGTCTGAAAAAAATTAATACAGCAATGTTAATGAATATTAAATTTTACTTTATTGAAATTTTGAAATTAATTGATTGAACGTTTTGGGAAAAATTGTAAACACGAATTCTTACCAGAACTATAGGGTATCGAAGGTCCAGGTTACAAAATTAAATGACTGAACGTTTTGGAAAAAACTGTAAACATGAATTCTTACCAGAACTAGCGGCAGAGTTCCATATATTCTTTTTATCAGATCTATTTCAAAAATTTTAGAAGCTTCATAAACAACTTCCATATCTGTTATTCTGTTATCGATAATCTCAATCTTCAGATTCTTTAGATCGAAACAAACAATGTAGTAATGTGAATCCCGAAGAATATTGAAAAAGACCTGTGTTGATATTCAAAAAAAATAAGCTATTTAAACTTATATTTATAAATAATTAGTTATTCCATATTATTATAACTACCATAAGCACATTTTTAAATAAGTAACTTACCAAATCCACACTAACTAAATTAGCTACAGATTCATCTTCAAGGCATGCAGCTAAAAACAGAGCTTCTTGAAAACTTGCAAATCTTTCATCTCTTGTTATATTTTCATCAGTCATAGATAGAGGCTGATATCATAAACTATAATTAATACAAAATATTTATTTTTAAATACTATTTTGTTATTAAAAAAACATAAAAAACATACCGTAACCTGCGTATTGCAATACAATTTTGATTGTTTAGAGTTAGATCTTTTGAATTCTTTATAATTAAGTAAGATACACCACATATCTATTATATCAGAATATATCCATTGTTCATAATAGAACGATTCAAACTTTGTACGTTCTACTCCAAAACCACTATCTTGTAACTGGAAAATTATGTCCTTATAAATATTTATTAAAAGTATCAAATTACAATAAGAATAAAAAAATAAATAAATAATAAATAAATAATAATAATGTTTAAAACTTACATAGGATTTTTGCTCATACTGACTAGTGCATTGGCTGCATTAAATTCTTATGTCGATGCTTGAATTTCATTTGTTTCTTTAATGGTTTGATTTTCTTCGGGAGGTGTTAGAAGAGAAACAATTTCTCTTTTATTGGGTTTAGATTTTTCTTCTGGAGGAGTCAAATTGACTTTTTCTAACGACTTACATAGTGTTACTTCTTCAACAGGATGTGAAGGGAAATCAAAACCCAAATCAAAAGAGGGGATTTCGTTAAAAGTTTGCCTTTCTTTTTCAATAATATTTGATTCACATTTTGTAAAATCAAATTTCCTTTCTTGATGACGCAAATTAACTTTGTTTTTTAAGTTTCCCTCATTTTTCAAAAAAACTGATTCAGATCTAGAAGTTTCGATTATTGAACATTCTGGATTAAGCTTTGCTCGTTTTGCAGTGTTTATTACACGATCCCATTCATCTTTTAAAGCTTCAACTTCTTTTGAATTCGGAAAGTTCAACAATCATTTTTTTTATAGAATGCTTCATTTCTTTGATCAATGATTCCAACATAAACAAATTATTCTTCGTTTTGCGAATGAAACCCTGTTTAATTTTCATTAAAATATTAGCTTAATTTTGTTAATTCATTTTAGTTGCAAGATAAAATTTTATAAAAAATTTGAAAAAAAGCTATACCTCTTCATCATCAACTTTCTTTAATAGAACTTTTTTCTCTTCAGAGATTATTTCTGTAAGTTTTATAAAACGAGTCAAATATTCTAGATATATCAGTACAAATTCATAAGTTTACCTATATTGATAATCTAATCATTAATAATTTTCTTTTTTTAAAACAAATTCATACTATTATCAGATAAAATGATAAACAAACGTACCAATTTGTTGCATTCTAATGTAACATTTTGACCTTTTTCACCAGAAGCTTTTTTTGTTTGTTTTAATTGAACTGCATCTAATTTCTCTGCGTTTTCCAGCTCCCCCTGAAAGCAACCAGACAAATAATGAAATATATGGAATAAGTTTAATTTTGATTAAACCAACTGATTTGGTAAGAAAGAATAGCTTTAAATCAACAGGTTTAGCTGTAACATTTAATACTTCTTTAATAGACTTATTTTATATTATTAGCATTAATATTATTGTTTAAATTCTTACGCATTATACTATCATCTAAAACAACTTATTTATTCTCATATTGATTAACAATTGCTATATCAGTACAAATTCATACTATTAACAGATAAAATGTGAAAGAAACATACCAGTTTGTTGCACTCTGATGTCACATTTTGACCTTTTTCAGCAGAAGCTTGTTTTACTTGTTTAACTGGAATTGCCTCTAATTTCTCTGCGTTTTCCAGCTTCCCCTGAAAGCAATTACACAACTTATGAAATATATGGAATAAGTGTTTGTTTTGATTAAACCAACAGATTTAGGAAGAAAGAATACCTTTAAATCAACAGGTTTAGGTGTAACATTTAATACCTCTTCAACAGACTTAGGTGTTTCACAATGACTTTTATCCACCAAGTAAATAAACTCTGCTGTTTCTCTCATCTTCAGCAATTCTGTATTCCATGTTTTCAAAGCTGGTTGAGAATGATCTACTTTTATGAAATTGCACTCTATCTTTTGAACATAAAAAAGCTGCAAAAGGTAATTGGTTTTTTGTTACAAAATTTTGAGATATATGTATGTATAAAAGAAGAATAAATAAAACAAAAAAAAAGAAGTGTAATTACCATAAGAAATGTCAAAGGTCCACAATAATATGATTTCTTGTTGTTAGGATTCCAATCCTTTTTACACTTCTTTAGACAATCAATCAAATAACCACACCAATCCATCTTATTAATCTTATCATAATCAGATGAAATAGAATATAAGATTCTCTGATTTGATGTTCCATCTTTCATAGCTTCAAATAAGACAGTGGCTATCAAAACAACTAAGTTAATTCTGAACAACTTTCCTATGTCCTTTGCTTCTTTTAGTTTTTGCACTACAGATTTTGGTTTAACTTTGATCGTATCCTTCTCCAACAAAGTAAACTGCTTTCTCCAATTTTTAATACATGCATCCTCACTTTTCACTCTTTCTGGTGGATTTATTTGTAAACCACCACTTGGGAAACCGAAAATTTCTTCGACTGATTCCTTTGTAATTTTAATATCCCCTCTCCAATGTTTGATGCTCATTGTCGATTCATCAAAGCTTTGAACCACATGTTGTCCCAATCTACTTGGAATTATATTAATTTTTAAATCAAGTAAACTTCTAAATCCCATATTTTTTAAAACGTTGCACGAGTTAGTATCTGTTTTTAAGAATCTAATAGCATTAAATAACTGAGTTGGTGAACCCCTGTTTTTAAACACATCATTACTCTTCACCAAATTTGGATTAGAACATTCACCTTCAACCAGTACTTCTTGATGCTTCATACTATCCAACTTTACTTTCTTTAACTTGTCTTGATTAATCTTTGATGAATCATTTATAGAACATCTCTTTTGCGATAGTACTTGCGTGATTTCTCTCTGTTCTTCTTCTTCAGTTACATTAAATTCGCCACCGTCTATCCCCTTTTCTGCTTCATCTTCTGTTTCTTCTTTTCCTTCATTATATTCATTATTTATTTCTTCTTGTTCATCTAATTCTTCATAATCATTATCTTCACTATCTTGATCATCCTCAGAATCTTCTTCATCACTATCAGTTTCATCATCAAAATTATATTCTTCCTCTTCATCTTCATCATCATCATCATCTTGAATTCCTTCTTCTTCAATATCATCAATAAGATCATACTCGTTAGGCTCATCATCAGTGTGTTCAATATCAATAGATTTACTATTATCATCTTCGTTATATTCTTCTTCTGAAAAAAAAAAAGTCTTATATTTTTATCCAAATGTTTAGGTGACAATGAATCATGAAAAGATCAACAATAATTAAAAACAGAAATAGTTCCTAAACAAATAAACTCAAACTTGGCAGGCATGGAACGTATAAAAAAGAAAACTAGTGAACAAGCATCAGGCATCGAAAAAAATGTTTATTTTCAGAGTTGTAAGCTATTTGCTATGAAAGTTAATAGATTATATTTGCTCAGGCATTCTCTGTATAATTCAAATTGACGCAATTCGATGTCTAATTAGGGCCTATATGACATGACCATACAAATTACACCTAGCTCATATTTATTCTAAAGATCTGATATAAGCAAAACCACACTAAATTAACAGTGTATTTATCATTCTAACAGCTGTATGAAATCATTGACCAAATTAGTTACTAACCTATTAGCATAGATCCAATTCCTATCTCTATCGAAAAAACATATTACCAGGATACGGTTGGTGCATATTGATAGAACTATCAAAAAGAGCAAATGAAAATGACACCATGTTCAAATTGTTTTTGTAACAATAAGCTAAACAAAAGGATGTACAAGTAATCAAAACAAAAGAAAACATAATTCTAAAAGCAGCAAACCTAAAAAAACAAAAAAACTCAATGCAACAAACAAAAGTCTAAAAAGGATGTAGATGCAATGGTACTCTGTTCATGTAAGCGCAAACATCATTTTGTCCAATTGACTCTAAACACTTAACTGAATTATCCTAAACAATTAATATCTGTATTATCTAAACACAAACATCATTTATCCAATTAATGCCAAACAATTAAGGGAACTGATGATTATTTAAAATTAATCAGAAGTTTTATTCAAATAATTTTCCTAAACAATTAATATATGTATTTTTCAAAAGTACCTTCTTCTAATCGTTGTATTTTTCTTCTTCTTCTTCTTCTTATTCCTGTTCTTCTTGGAGGCTCTTCATTTTCATTACAACAACAACAACAACAAACCCAATCCCGCCGTAGCAGGGTATGGGGAGGCTCTTCATTTTCCTTAAAAGACTTTAATAGTTTATTAATAAAATTTATCTTCTTCGTCTTTGATCTTCTTCTTGTTTTTGTTAAAGAAATCAGCACACCTATAAAAATAACATATATATATATATATATATATATATATATATATATATATATATATATATATATATATATATATATATAAAAGAAGATAAAAAAGAATTACAATATAAATTAATCGAAGATTTGAAAATTATACCTAATAACTCTGCGATTTGAAGAACAGAATTTGTTGTTGAATTATGATTTCTTTTTTTCTTCGACATCAAGTTTTAATTTAACTTTCGTTTTTTATCACTACGATATTTGATTAACTTTTCTCAGAATTGTTTATTCAATTTAATATTTTTTTTAGGGTTTATGTGTTTTTAGGGATTTGAATTGAATCTAAGAGAGAGAAAATTAATAACTTTTTATTGATTATGGATACCCGACCCATTAAACAAACACAAAAACCCAACAGACTTAATATATATATATATATATATATATATATATATATATATATATATATATATATATATATATATATATATATATATATATATATATTTAATTAATATAATGTGATAGTAAAATATTAGAGTATTTTTCATTTTTTTAATGTAATGTGATAGTAAACTCAATATTATTTTTTAAACTCTATACGTTTTTGTGTGAACTGGTATGTACCGGTCAACGCATTTTTTTTATAGAACCGGTCAACGCCTTTTTGGCTTGCTTATAAAAGGGCATTTCTCCCCCCTTTTCATTCAAACGCAAACCCTAATCTCTGTAATTCAAACTCTACCTCTCTAATTCTTCCACTGTATTTCAATCTCCATCTCTGTAATTCGTTGCTTCTATCATGGCTTCACAACCAACAACATCTGCTTATGCTCTTGCGCGCACCCCTAATTTCCAACAGTTAAAGTCTGCTGCTGGTTCCAACAAAATTGAGGATTGCTGGCATATAGCATTTGCCCAGGATGATACCGAGAATGATCAGTTGTTAATGGTGCTTGGTGAGCAGCGTGATCAATTAGCTGCAAAGGTTAAGTGGTTAGAGAACTTGGTGGAAGAAGGGGAGGGTTTCTTGCCGTTACATGAGCACGGTGACATTGGTTTGGACCGACTGAAGGAGACTTTGAAGAGAGAGAGGAAGGTACTTGCTGGGTTGATCAAGACTATTAATCTGGCGCGTGAAGGAAGAGAAGAAAAGAAGTTCAATCTTCACTTTTTTGAGTGATGGGCTGGCCACTTGATGTGGTATATATTGGTTATCTTTTGTATTTTTATTAGAAGTATGTATGTTGGTTAGGGCTGCCTTTGGAAATTTCAGTTTATGTATGGATTTGTTATCATGGAACTTTTTTTTTGGGAATGATAACTGGAATGTATGAACTTTGATGGTTGGTAATATAATTTGAAGGTTATGTTTATTAGTATATTCTTTTGTTATGGTAAATGATCGTAGCTTTTTTTCTGATATGTATCAGTGTTTATATTGTTGTAATTTATGGTATAATAAACATATAATTGATAAGAGAGCTAATAGTTGCACTAAAAAGCAAAGGCAGTCGTTAATCAGTGCTAAACCTATGGCTGTAGATGCCATGTACAAAATACAGGTCAATGTGACGACTTGATAATAGAGTTTTGCTTTGATAATAGAGTTTTGCCATGGGTAGTAGAGTTTGAGATGATGTTTTATACTTAGATTCCTGCATCCTCTGTTGTTTTTTGGTCTTTGTATTTCACTACTGTATGGCATGTGAAACATAGGGAAAAGTTAGTCTGTTTTAGTTTCATTAGGTTTATGAAGCGGCTTGGTTACCGGCCACTGAGTTTTAAGAGTTTGGTCTGTGTGTTTTGTCTTCTTCTGAAGGTAACCATGGGATGTAAATAGTTTTTCGTATTTTTTACGTAAGTATGTATTGCTTTTGTGTTGTGTTTATGGTAAAGTTTGAATCTAATTGTCTGCTTTGTTTATTTGATTTTAGTGTTTTGAATGGTGGGTGAGGCTGTGGCAGGCGACGAAGGTCAAATTCCTGTTGGTGTTACAAATATGGTAGTCCGAACAACTCTTTAATTTGCAATGTGTGTTATGTTTTATTTCCGTTAGGTTAAATGGTAATTAGATATTTATTTCATGATAACAACTTTTGAGATATTCATTTCTTAATAAGTTTTGTTAGAATAATCAATGGTGAAATGTTTAAGTCATGTGACTGATTTTGTATCTAAAGAAAATGTAACATGTGATAAACTGTAGGTCACTTGAATAGAAATACAAATATATGAGTTGTAAAGTACACAGAAATACAAATACATGAGTTTTATTTATTTGTTTATTAGGATCCCTAATCCTTTGTCATGCTGTCTATTCACATGAAAAGAATGCACACACCATGACTCACTTACCGATCTGCTTGTAATAAAGTTTATTGAGTATTGAGTGGCAGCGACAAGTATTGAGTAACAATAGTCTTAGAGACATCTATTGCTAATGAGGTTGGTGCTCACTATTGCTATGTAACAAGTATGTTTATCTGTAAATGTTTTAGATTACAAAAGTTAGTATTTAGTGGTAGTAATACAAATATTTGCTTGACAATGAGAATCGTACTCACTCTCTATCATATAGTTGTTAAACAAGCCGGTTTAAGAACTATGATGTTATATCTTACAACTTGTTCTTCATTCTTAGCATTGGTCGATATAGAGGTGAGGTAGCTGACATATAGTGTGCAGACGAATTCAATGGGTTCTTTGGTAAAAGTAGTTTAACTGCAAAATGTTTCTATGAGTCCTGATAATAGGTATCAATATTCATAATGAACAACGCTTATGTTACATACCACAATATTTGAGAGAAACAAATACAAAGATAATTTATTCTCATTTTACACTCACTTAAAAGTTTACCGAACTTCTGTCCAGGAATGAAACTTCAGAGATGTTGGTGCATAGTGGATCAATCTACCCGATAAATATGGATTGCCAATAACATTGACCCACAAAAATTAAACCACTTCCTCTCCTCCTCATTCATAAACAACATACGTGTAGTTATCGGAAGAGCATTTAACTATTCTGGCTATCCGGCTTTGCTGATTGAATGGTATGTCAGAGTTGGAGAAATCCAGTTATCTATCAAGTATCTGACATGCCTTTCAACCACAAAGCATGCTTGCATCTGAATATATTATCTGGAATAACCATGTCATCTCCTCTGGTGGTTCACTGGTACTTAAGCACTGACGTCGCGAACACTTCAATGGTAAGGTACATCTGAAAAAATGATAGTGCTAATCTATTTAGTTATTATTATAGTTGCATTCAGAGACTTGTTTTTTGATGTCAGGGCTGTGTTAAAAAGGTTGGAACCTCCAATACAGGCGTAGTACATGGGAATGTAGCTCTCGATTTGCCAGCTACAATGGACTGAACGCCACAAGAGATTTCGTTTTCGTTTATTTTTTTTAAGAATTATTATATACCTGTAGTCATTTCATCATGTCTTATCCGTTTGTTTTATGTTTCAGGTTATGGCCAACATGATGTTGTTTTCTCTTAGACAAAAGGGAAAACAAGAGAGGACATGGAAAATCGGAAAGTTGTTTTCTCTTAGACAAAAGGTGAGCTCTGTATACCATGCCTTTGGTCTCTTTTTTACATAGTCATCTTCAATTATTTGTTGCAATGTTTAATGAACCAACTTCTTTTTTACATAGTCATCTTCAATTATTGTTATTTACTTGATAGAACATTTGTCTGATTTCTATTTGTAGAGTGGAATGTGTGTTAGGCATGTTGTGTTTAAGTATTGTTATTATGAAACGTATCTTAGGGAAAACTAGACAGAAGGCCATGGAAAACTTAAAACATTGGTGTGGTAATGTATATTCGGCACTAAGCTATGCACATGCATCCCTAAGAATGATTTCGGGGTAAAAGCCCCTATGGTCAATATAGATAGTTTATGTTGTAGTTGACACAAGTTTTTAAACACAAGTTTCATACCACTGGGTGTTTTGTTTTAATAGTTTTTTGTGCGTCTACAGATGATTAGAGTCAAACCAAAACTGAGATGCGTGTATACTAACAAAGAAGGACAAGTTCATGTTTTTGGAGAGTGGAATTCGCTTTAATAAGTATGTTCAGCAGACTTCCAAGGTATTCCTTTTTTACGTTTTCGGCGCCTTTAGTTGTTTTGTTATTTCCTCTTTTATACCACACATAGTTATAAACAACTAATAAGAAGACATAATACATAAATACCAAACGGTTCGAAAAGTAAGTGCCAAATACATCAAACGATACTAGAAGACGATAAAAACAAAGTACTGCATCTTACCACTGCCACCAAAAGATTGTTCCCAAAACAATACCCATAAACTTCCAACACTAAAAATATTAACAACAAAAAAACCCTTAGTACGGCAACGCCTTGAGCTTTTCAACGAAGGAAAGCAACTGGTCAATACGGGTCTTTTTCTTCATCACAACCACAAGTATCTCGGCAGCCTCTTTCAGGTCCTGTGTCTGAAGAGTGTTCAGTTCTAGTAAGCTTCGCTGGGTCGACTCGAAAGGGAACAAGAGTTCCAACTCTACGAGTAGCAGCTCCCTCTCAGCAACACGAGATCGCATTTCCTGTGCCTTCTTGGTCAGCTCTAGCTCATCTAGCCTCAATACGGTTACCTCCCTTTTGAATTTTTCAGCCATGACATCCTTGACGTAGCTCGAACCGGCGACAACAACTAGTTCTTTATAGAATGGCATTGGAGTTTGCATTTTTGTTTTTTTTCCTTATAGAAAATGAAGTGATTAGGTTTTTTTTACTGTGTGTTTATTTGATTCACATATCTCAGCCTTAATATTTATAGCAATGAAATGAGGGTAATTGGAAAGTCTTACAAGCTTTAATTACCCTTATTTGAGCCTGTCCCAATGAATAGTAATTCATGATTAGTTCATCTTCCAAGTACATTCAGAGAACCCCAACCTTTCACATCACAATCTCTTTGAGTAATTAATTCTGCAGTGGGAAATAATAGCTAAATCTAGAAAAAAAAATTAAAAAATAACAAGACCAAAACATTTGGTACATAACTATAAAAGTAAAAAAAATATTGGTGCTTATAAAGAAAATCATATATTAACATGTTGACATTATTATCTTGTTCCTTTTAAACAGATACATGCAGTTTTACCATTGCAGGCAGCTTGCAACATTCATGTTTCAGGCCCTAACGGATTATAAGGTACAATTTTGACTCTGAAAAGAATCGGTTTACATTTCCATAGGTATTACTTTTCCATGTATTAGACTAAGAATTTAACGTTTATTCACCATTGGCTTCGAATTTCAGCGGTGTTGGACATGCACAACATCAGGTAGATTTTACCGTTGCTGTCACCAATACCTTTTGCTGCAAAGAATTACTAAAGTATGGAGTAAAATTACTGGAAGAAGAATCACACCAGAAATGCCAAAGACAAAAATCGTACACAGCTAAACTTTGTCAGTTATTTCAAGATTTTGTAATAGTTCAAACCGAGGAGTATCGCAAGTGTTCAATCTAAGTGGTTCATGTTTGTATTAAAATATTCAATAAACTTATCATGTTTGTATGTTGGTGCACTGTATATTGAATGATTCTCTATCAGACTAAGTATGTATAGAAACAAAAAATTATATGACCGAAGGGACATTTTGCAAATACATTTGATCGAAAGTATTTTAACTTAGTTCTACTACCATCAAAAGTACCAGCCAACAAACAATACTAGATTGAATCGGAAACAATTCATCAAAAGAAGGTACACGCTACAAGCTAACAGCAACGCTCAACAATGAAAAGGATTGCAAAATCCGATTAGTTTAAAAACATTCCTCTAGCCTCTTCTTTTTGTTTTGTTTTGTTTTTTTTATAAAAAAATTAAATAAATAAATAAATAAATAAAAACTAGAGAAAAATATGTTATATCAAACTTTAAAATTAAGTAAAAGCAAGTGTTTTTTTTTTTTTTTTTTTTTTTTTTTTTTTTTTTTTTCCCATAAGATAGAAGCCTAATTGTTATTAGACCAAAAAGTTATTAGCCTTTTTGACTATTTAAAAAATTAACTTTTTATACATGATAAGAGCCCACTTGTTATTAAACCCAAAAATTAGTCCAATATCGTTGTGACTATTATATTGAGAAATATTGTGATCGTTTCATATACCAAACACGCAGTATCACAAATCATAAACTTCAACTAGAAATCAAATTAGATACAATGAGTCATCCGGTGGATTCTCTTAATTCTTCAGATAACAAAGGAACCAAAAAACGTAATGCGCGAATTATATAGTTTTTTTTCATCTTATTTGTTAACTTCTCATATTATTTTCTAACACTTTTTTAATTATTATTTTTTTCAGTTAGAATCTTTTTTTCAGGATCTACTAAAAGTAAAGCTCAAGGTTAGTTTTTAGTTAATATATCTTTTAGTTTATTATTTTTTTTATTTTTATTTTAGAATATACAGGTAGATGTTATGTTTTTTCTGCTTACGCTTTTTATCTGATTGAATGCATGTTAAGTGTTTGATGAAATGTTTTGATCATATTTCAAGCAAATAACTAGTAATGAGTTCTTTATTTGATAAGAAATTGATATTATGTTATTTTCAAATTTTTTTAATTTGAATACTTTGAACTCCGATATTAATTATATTTAAATGTTTTTTAAGTGATAGTTAGTTTATGATTCTTATAATAACTTGATAAATGTTTAGATGATTTAATTATTTTATAATTTTATTATATTTAACTCTTATATAAACTATTTTAGTTGATTAAATTTTATTATTATTATTATTATTATTATTATTATTATTATTATTATTATTATTATTATTATTATTATTATTATTATTATTATTATTATTATTATTATTATTATTATTATTATTTATTTATTTATTTATTTTTCTAGATGATACAATGATAAATCAAGTAAACGCAGACGTATACAACTTTGAAAATTCAAAACAGCCTAAAGTTTCAAAAAGGATAATGTTATCTTATAAAAATAGAGCAACAACAGGTATTTTTGTAATTATAAGTTATTGTGAATCATTAATATCTCTAAAACTGATGTATTGTGATAAAACCGTAAAATTATAAAGTCAGCTTTTTACTTTTTAAATGAACAATTGTTACTATTTAATCTTATTCTTAGATGGTATTATGGAAGGGGAAGGTAATTCAGATGGAAGGAACTATCTTCAAATGGTAGAATCTGAATTACCTAAGAAACGTAAAAGTTTTATAGATCGTCTAAATGAAGGTAATCATTGATATATTTTTTTTAAATCATTATATCATTACTTTTATATTTTTAATAAATTGTTACTTATTTTTTTATTAGGTGAAGAACAATATTTATTATAGCAGGATAAACGGAAAAAGTCAAAGGTTAACTATTCTGAGATAGATGATGCTGTTGAAGGTATGGTAATGATTTTATGTGTATTATATATTGCATTTTTTGATATCATATATTAGATATCCGTAATCTAAAATTTAAACAACTGTAACCTACAATTACATTATAATTAAGTAATCTACAATTACGTAGTTTTTTTTACTTATTATTTTTATTTTTAATTTCTTATACAGAAGAACATGATGAAGAAGACGAATTTATTTTGTCTAGTGATGATGAAGATTCTGAAAATACTGATTTGGATACAGAAAAGGAAGTCACTGTTGTCAAAAAAAAAAAAAAAAGATATCATCGAAAAAGAGTATGTTTTAATAAGTTATTTTTACATTGCATATATATTTATAATTAGATTTTATTTTTTAAAGCTTTTTTTATCATCTATTGAATAAAAATAACTTTTAATTAGCATTGTTCTGATTTAGTTTCTTATTTTACTTTTATATGTACACAACTAGACGTACCCCACATCCTCAACATTATTCAGTTTCTTTAAACCCCAATATCTATGTACACCGTATTTTGTTTTCAAGCAATTGTGTAATAACTAGCTCAAATCTGAGATTTTAACATTTAATAGGATTGTAGTTTGACTGAAATTTCTTCCGTTTTATGAGGTTCTTCTCAAAGTAGGCAAAAAATTATTTTTGAAAACATAATAATTAACTGGTGTTTTATAATCATCACTTTTAGCTACTTATATCTTTAGTTTTATTTTGATTAGGAATAAACTTGAATCTAACTTCATGCACCCGTTGTCCTTTGTCATTTCGATAATTGTCATTTATTAACTTGAAGGTATAGTGATTATTATAGATTTGGTTTTAGTTCGCACATTCCAAAAATACACATATTTTAATGTTATTTATTTTGATAACTAAGAAACTTTGTACTCTGCATTATTAATCTCATGCTTTTGACTATCTTCTAGCTGCAAAGAACAACATACCTTATTTTCAAAATCAGATAATTATTAAAGAACACTAAATTTTTCAGGAGAATTAAGTACAACAACTCCGGATAACAATGTCTCTGTTAGGAATGATGTTGTTCATAAACAAAGGAAAACACTGACAAAGAAGGGTAAAGTTTACCTAGATACTGAAGAATGTCTAGATTCAACAGATATGAGAATAAGAAGTGCTCCTCTTAGCTTGTACGAAGCGGTGAAGCATATAGTATCAGTTCCTTGTCTTAGAGAATATGTACGAGAATTGGGATTTGAGAAGATTTTAAATCTAAATATTTCTCTTATACCATCAAATCTTGTGTATAAAATCCTAGAGTGCTACAATGTTGAAGAACAATCACTGGTTTTTAAAGGACACGAGATTAAGATAACAAGGGATTTAGTGCATGATATTATAGGTTTTCCAAAAGGAGATTTAGGAATTCATTTTGCAAAAAGGACATCTTACAAGAAAATGAAATTCGATCTTCAAAGTTTTTGGAAACAATACTATGATGGAGATGGAAAACTTATCATGAAAACTAAAGATAGGTCTTTTTCCAAAAATCTGAAGGACTTCATTGTTGCAACTAATGAAGTAAATGATCTTTTCAAGTTAAATTTCATTATTTTATTGGTCAGCACAATGATATCATCATGCAAGGGAGGAGAATCAAATATGAAATTTTTACCATCTCTTGTTCAGCATTATGATAACATTAATAGAGTTGATTGGTGTGGTTTAGTGCTCGATTCTCTAGCTCTCAACAAACATGATGTAAAGAAAAATTCTCGAAACAATCAGTATTGTGGACCTATAACGTTTCTGACGGTATGTTTCTATTTTTAAACATTTTGTAGTTCAATAAATTTTATACTTATTTTGATTACAATTAAATCTTTTTTCCACAGTTGCTGTATATTAGATGGCTCTTCCGAAGAAGCAAATCAAAAGAAGATGTCATGCAATATTGCTCAACAGAGTTGTTGAGAAAAGTGGACTCTGAACATTTACGACTAAAAAATTTTGCTGAGTTTTTTTTTCTGATGATCAGTTCTTCTTCAGAGCCAAAAATAATGAAGAAGTTGATGAAGCGATACTTGAATCTCCTAAACCTTTACTAAAACAGAATAAAATAGTTTCAGAAGATGAGTGCCAATATTTGAATTCTGGAGTGAATGAAATATGTGAAAGTTCAAGAGTTAGAGAAGTTGAAAATGATTTTGATAATTCATTATTATCTGAAAAAAATCATTTTTCTCCTGCTGATAACAATTTGGTTGATCATATTTCAATTGATTATTCAATTAATGCTGATGACATTAATTTGGTTGATGATCATATTGACGAGGTATTTATTTTTTTATGTTTAATATAATATTTTAAATTTTAATAGTTGTTACTAAAACTAATTTATGTTTTTATTACCAGGTTGTGGAGATTCAGAATGAGTATTTTTCAAATAATTATCAAACCAACAATTGGTTGTCTGTTTCTACAAAAGAGGTATTAAATGAATTATAAACATCTATTATATTTTTAGAAGTTAATATTTGATTTTTGAAATAATATATATATATATATATATATATATATATATATATATATATATATATATATATTTTTCAAAATGATGAGCCTGAATTATCTGAAGAGAACGAGTTGGCTGATGTTCCTGTGCAAGAGGTTTTAATTTATTCAAGTTTATATATTAATATTTCTATCATTTTTTTATTCTTATTTTTATTTTATTTAATATATATATATATATATATATATATATATATATATATATATATATATATATATATATATATATATTTAAATTACTGATTTGTGTTTTTTAATCTAGGATGAACAGTTGCAGAATAAATATTATGAAATTTCAAAAGAAAATCAAGTTAGTGCGGTTGAATATTCGTTGTTTACAAGTAATGATAAAGTTGATCAGCTTCAGGTTACCAACTTTGAATATTCAAAAGATAAACAACCTGAATCACCTAATGTTAAGGTAAACATCTTTAGTAATTAAAATAATTAATAAACCAAGTTGTAGTAATTAACAAATGAATAACTATTTTTTATTAACTCATTAATTTTGCAGGAAGTTATTTCTGATTTGAAAAGATGCATACATAATTTCTCATCATATGATAATATTCTTTCGAAAGACGAAGAAGTTGTTGCATTTAAAAAACAGCTTTTATCACTTTTGATTGGAAATGACAAAAGTGATTGTGTAGAGAAAAGTGATTGTGTAGTTTCACATGATCCTTTTTTTGATACGTGTGGTGTAGATACTACTGAGATAGTTGTTAATGAAGAAGCTCACAAGCCAGAAAATTATGTTTGCCAAGACAATGACGTGATGAAAGTTGTATCTAATGTATTGAAGGATATTGTTCAAGACCCTTTTATGTGTATTCAAAATGATGTAGCTTCTCCAAATACAGGGTGCTTTGGAGAAATTGATGCGTCAGCAAAAGGATTTAATGAGCATGAAAACACTGACACTGAGATACCGTATGTACGACCAAGTGATGATTCAGCGAATTCATTTCATTTGGAAGGATCTGATACGAAGATGGATGATGATACGAAGATTGATGATGATGTTACAGAACCTGTTATTCCGTTTCAACATGATTCTGCTCTTTTAAATGTTGAATTTTGCAATATGCGATTATCTGAGGATGACAATTCAAAGTTAAATGATGCTGAATTGACTGCAGAAGGTAATGTTGCAATGCATGATGAATTGACTACAGGTTCTAAAAAGGATGACTGCATCGAAATTCAAGTAAATGATTTGTCTGAAAAAGAACTTACTGAGAATGCAAACAACAACACAGAAAATGAAGTTGTGGACGAAGCATGTGCCAGTGAAACCCAAATGGAAGTTTCTAAAACTCAAGACTTTACTGCCTTTAGCGAGTCATGTACTAGTGTTTCCGAAGAGAAGGTTATGGACGCTAAAGATAGTTCAATTGCAACTGAATCATTTTTGAAAACTCAAGATGTTAATGTAATAAACATCTCTGATACTGGCACAGTAGATGGTTGTGTAAGTACCAAATTGAAGGTGGTTGTGGAATGAAATGATAGTTATGTGGCAGCCGAATCATTTTCGAAAACTCAAGATATTATAGAACAAGTTGGCAATGAACTCACAAAGGAAGTTTTAGATGAAGCAGCTCCTTATAAATGCACAATGGAAGTTTTTGATTCAGTTTCAAAAACTCAAGTTGTTACTGCATTATGCGAGTCTGAAGCTAGCACAGATGGTGTTATTTTAAGTAAGCAAGCGGAAAAGGTTGAAAAAGTCAGTGAAGCAAACGGGAACAAAGGTAAGGCAACTGAATGCAATGGTGATTCAGCAAATTTATTTCATTTGCAAGGATCTGAAGATCATAACAAAGAGAATCCCTTTGATGATTTTGCAGAACCTGTTAGCGCGTTTCAAGATGATTCTGCTCCTTCAAATGTTGAATTTTGCCATATGCACTTATCTGAAGATGAAAATTCAAAGACAGATGATGCTGAATTGTCTGCAAAAGGTAATGTTGCAATGCATGACGAATTGACTACAAGTTCTGAAAAGGATGGCTGTATCAAAATTCAAGAAACTGGTTTGTCTGAAAAAGAACTTATTGAGAATGCAAACAACAACGCAAAGATTCCGTATGTCCAACAAAATGATGATTTTAAACATTCATTACTTTTGGAAGTGTCTTGTATTCAAATGAATGAGGTCCGTGCAACGTCAGACATACTTCCGAAAACAAATGTCAATTTGCAATTAAGTAGTTCTGGAAAAAATTTGATGACAATTCCAACTAAACATCATGATAACAAAGGTGTCACTGAAGAGCATTATATGGTCACAGATGATGTAGCGGCAATTCACCAAGAAGATTTTGTTGTTCCTATTACATCCCAAGATGTAGTATCAACTCATGTAGGTTTCTTTAATTTTAGAAAACTAAAGTTTTATCAATTTTTAAATTTTGTTTGTGCCAAATTTAGCATCTGACTTTATTTACTATTTTAGGTTTCTCAAACGAAGTGTTTTGAAATCACAGAGAATCTAAAAGTTCAAGCAAAGATTAATAACGATATTTTTCCTGAAGATTCCGAAATGGAAAATGATGTTGCAGACCTAACAGAAAATGAAGTTGTGGACGAACCATGTGCCAATGAACCAAAAATGGACGTTTCTAAAACTAAAGACTTTACTGCCTTTAGCGAGTCATGTACTAGTGTTTCTGAAGAGAAGGTTATGGACCCTAAAGAGAGTTCAGTTGCAACTGAATCGTTTTCGAAAACTCAAGATGTTAATGTATTAAGCATCTCTGATAATGGCTCAGTAGATGGTTGTGTAAGTACTCAAGTGGAGATGGTTGTTGAAAGAAATGATAGTTATGTGGCAACCGAATCATTTTCAAAAACTCAAGATGTTAAGGAACAAGTAGGCGATGAACTTACAAAGGAAGTTTTAGATAAAGCAGCTCCTTATAAATACACAATGGAAGTTTCTGAATTAGTTTGAAAAATTCAAGTTGTTACTGCATTAAGTGAGTCTCATGCTTGCACAGATGGTGGTACTGTAAGTACGAAGGCAGAAAAAGTTGTAAAACTCAATGAAGCAAATGAGTACAAAGGTAAAGCAACTGAATGCAGTGGTGATTCAGCAAATTCATTTCATTTGGAAGGATCTGATACAAAGATGGATGATAATATGAATTATGAGGATCATAACAAAGAGAATCCCTTGGAACAAAATGACAGTTATGTGGCAACCGAATCAATTTTGAAAACTCAAGATGTTAATGAACAAGTAGGTGATGAACTCACAAACGAAGTTGTAGATGAAGCAAACGTGAACAAAGATATAGCAACTGAATGCAGTGGTTCAGAAAATGCTGATTTGGATACTACAGACAATTTGATTCCCAAAAATAATATTTCTGCTGAAAATAAGGTTTTAAATGTTTTATTTGTTTTTTCAGTTCTGTAACTTTCTACTGTATTTATTATTGATATAATATTTTTTTGCTCATTTATCGGTGATTTATGCATTTGCAGTTTGAGCAAATAGATTCTACATTGAATGACGCAGGAATTCTTCAAATCGTCGAATCTAAACCCTCTCAAGATATACCTGTTGAAGAAAATGTAGTCAAAATTGTTCTGCAGGTTTGTAATATAAAAATGTGAAATGTATGGTTCTATGTTTGTTTTTTTGTATGTTTTATGTGCATTTTTTGTGTGTTTTATAATGTTGCAGAGTGAATCAAACAAGACTCAGAACACTGGAAACGCCCCACTGCAAACTGTAGCCACTTCTTCTGAAAAGCTTGAAGAGATGTCTCATGAAAGAGTTAAGTATGGGGATAAGGAAAAAGTAGGTGATGAACCCACAAAGGAAGTTGATGATGTACAAGGAGGAAATGAAACTGCAAAGGAAGTTGTGGATGAACCAGATGTCAATGAATTGACAATGGAATTTACGATTGAACAAGGTCGAAATGAATCTGCAGTCTGTCAAGATGGCTCGCGTGTTGCAATTCAAGAAAATGAAGACTGTGACATTATTTCTGATACTGCAGATAAAGAATGTAACAAAGTTGATGATGTGATAATACAATCTCAGTCTATTGAAAGAAACATCAAAATTATTGGTTCATTACATTCAATAGCATTAGAAAGGTCTAATATGAAAATTGATGAAGATCATCACAGAGAAAGTAATGTCAACATTCTGGAAGAATTGTCTATAGTTTCTGCAAACAGTGGCTTTGAGAAGATTCAAGGAAATGAAGACAGCAATGATATCTCAAATACGCAAGATGAAGTATCTGAGAAGAAACTTGATGATGAAACTTATGTAGAGTCTCTTCCTTCTTCTATTAGCGTTACTCATTTGGCTGTTGTAGATTCTGCTGAAACAATGTATAATACCGGCTCATCTGGTTGTGAACAAGTTAAGGACAGGAATCTATCAAAGGATCATTGTTCATTTAAAGATGTTCATTTTGACAATCAGTTACCTATCAGTAATGATTGTGAATATCAGTATCTGTTTGAGCATAAAGATTTTTCTCCTGTTAATGAAGTAGAGAAAATCTATTCAAATGAAGATGAAAAGATTTCTGAGGTATATTTTTTGTATTCCTACTTATACATTATGCGAAATTAAATAAATTAAATAAAACTTTTTCATTTTCTTATGTTTATGTTTTTTTCAGGGTTTAAATGAGATAAATGAGAATGTTTAACTGAAGATGGCAATGACTTGGTTTTAAATGAATATGAAACTGCAGAATGTGTTAAAGAAGATAATATTATAGAGATCCAGGTTTTGAATCATATATTTATTTTTATAGTTATGGAATAAGATTCATGTTAAATTCTTTCTAATTTCTGTTTAAATTCTTTCCAGCATTTAAACAAAGACAATTTCGTCAAGAATCAAAAAGAAAAGATGCTAAAAAGAAAGTGAAAACATCCATTCATTTTGAATCTCCATATATGAACAAGCGAGTGCATACAAAAGCAGAATATGAATCACAAGCTGAGTGTTTATTTCCAAAAATCATTCTTTAAAAAGCTTCTAAAGAAAATCTTATGTAAGATATCATAAGTTTTTGCTATTAACATGAATTGTTTATCATTTTCAATTTTTGTTTTGTTAATCATACTTTTACATTTTTTACTTGTTAGGGAGAAGATATTCCAATTTGGAGAAGACAAACCTATTCTCAATGTTCATTTCCAATCACTTGCCTCTGAAAAAGAAGTTGAGCTTGAAATTATAGTTAACTTTGTGAATATTCTAAATTTTGAAGAAAGATTAACACAGGAGGATAGCTCAGCGATTAGATATTTCTTCAAAACTATAGTTATTGTAAGTTAAACTTAAATTTTTTTTAATAGTTTAATATATCTTTATATGTGTTATTTTTTATTTTTATTCTATTTTTACTTATTATTTATGTATTTATATATATATATACATATATATATTTTTTTAACAGCCAAAAGACATGGATAAATATGAAAAAGATCGTGCCAAAAAAAAATAGAGTTTTACTACTCTATCCAAATTTTATTACTTTACTATTCATAATTTCACTAACTTGATATTTATCAAATAGGTGTTCTTTCCAATACTTGCGTATGAACATTTTTACGTTATAGTTTTCAACATAAGGGCTGGTTTTGCTGTCATTTTAGACAACCTTGAATCAGATGCTACATATGAAGGAAAATACCAAAAAGTTTTTGATTTTGTGGTAAGTTTTTTTTTTTTTTTTTTTTTTTTTTTATGTATATCTTCTGATATTTTTTAAATAATATATATCTTTTTAACAATTTAAGATTTGTGACTTTATAGCCTATTAATGTAAGTTTTTGTGAACAACAATGTCTGTTTTGTGACTTCTTGCTCAAGCGTGATTATCCAATTCCAGAAAATTGGTTTCTTCAAAATGAAGCAAAAGTGCTTAATTAGAAATGGAGAACAAAGAAAGACAAGATTAACTGTGGTTTATATGTCATGCTTCATATGGAACTTTATGAGTTTGAAGATGAAAACTGGGATATTGGAATTTTTGATGAAGAAGATCCACATCATCGAATTCAGATGGATGTTTTGAGGAATAGATACATAACTAAGATCCTTCTTCATGAAATCAACAAACTGCAACGAAAGATGTTTGAGTATGCGGAAGATTGGATTTTAGAATACCCAGATGAGTTTGAAGAAGAAGGTACAGAAGCCAAAAAAAGCAGAATTTATGAAGAAGATTCTTTGAAATATAATCTTCCTGTTCCTGAAATAAAAGAAAGACAAAAGGATGAATTGTACAATACCATGCTTTTATTAGAAATAAAGAAAATGGGTCATTATTTGAAGGAATACAAGTATCGAAGGAAGTATGCTTATAAAAAAATCTGCAGTGTTGATTGTAAAGAAGTTGATCAGATACAAACATCATTCTTAGTAACACTAGATGACTGAACGAAGCATAAACTTTTACCTAATGAACTTCAAAACTTAGGATTTGAAGAATGGAAAGAGTTTATGCTTTGTATTCATAAATGCAGAAATTTAAATGCCGAAATGAAGAGGAAGACCATTAATGCAGTTCAAAAACTGTTAACAAAAGCCAAAATGATGAACGAGATCTCAGTGGATGAAGCATACCAGAGTTA
>CM060682.1:73460088-73700223 GCA_030686995.1 Artemisia argyi
AATGGAACGTTTTTCACGAAGAACAGCTTCTCTATAACCAACTTCAAGTTCTTCATTTCTTTTTAAAAGTGGTTTTACAGACTCTCCATACATTTCAAACTTTTGAGCTTGAGATTTAAGGTTTGAGTTTTCAAATTCAAGTTCAGCTTTTCTTTTTGTTACATTTTGAAAACCTTTTTCCATTTCTTTAAATCTCTCAAGCTCTTTTGTCAATAAGACATTCGTTTGCTTAGCTTTGCGATTGTCCTCTTTGCACTTTTCAAGTTCATGTTTGAAATTATCGATTAATGAAGCAAATAAGGCACGATCTTGTTCATAAGAAGATCCATCCTGGGCAGGCTCACCTCTATTAGGATCCATATCTGGAGTATCAAAAGTGATATTACTATCATTTTGTTCCACCACATAAGTGTCACTAATAGACTCAGGATGCGCAGGATGTGTCTGATCATGAACAAACATATTCTCAAATATATCAACATTATCATGAGCATGTGAATGTTGTACCGTAGCCAATATCTCTGTGTCTGATGAAGGTCTAATATGATCATCTTCGGTGTCCCAAACAGCTTCATTCCTTTGTGTACCATTAGTATCTGAATCATAGCTAGGACTGCTGCTTTCAACCTGCTGTTCTGAAGATGAATCACTTCCCGTAATAACCAAACTATCATCTGATGCATCACCCTCATTGACCGTTTCCTTTTTTGCTTGAAAATCTTTCTCTGTCTCTTTTTCAATCCCCTCTGTTTCCTTTAACTGCATCTCTCTTTCAATTTGCTCTCTTTCTTTTAACTGCATATCTTTTTCAATCTGCTCTCTTTCCCGTTTCAGCTTCTCAATTTCATTTAACTCAGCTTCCTCAGCATCAAGTATCTTTTCGAGTTCATCCATTTGATTTATGCATTGAGTTCTGAAGGTCGAATAGGTTACCCAAATTTTTTTATAAAATGCATCGATAAACACTGTCTGGTTCATTATCCAAGGGTTAAATATTCTCTGAAACTGAGTTTGGATGACTTTAAGAGATTCTTTGCAGTTATGCATATGAAGTTCTTCTTCATTAAGAAGCTTTTCAAGTTGATTCAGGTTTTGGATGAGTTCTTCTTTGAAATAATGAAATCGGTCTCTGACGTAGTATTCAAATGCCTAATCGAAACTTATTTCTAAGCCATAAATATTGATGACCTTCTCTACATAAGACTTGAACACTGTAAACACTTTCTTTGAATCTCTCTCTTTGATTTGCATTTTCATTTCCATTGTTTAAACGATGTGTGATAAAGTTGATCTTAGGATCTTTTAAGATAACAAAGGTTGTTGTTTGAAGATTAGATGTTTTTGGCGAAGTTTGAAAAATGTATATGGTAGAATCTAGTGATTTCGAATTTTCCCACCAAAAATATTTTTGAAAATTTTCTCTCCCAAAATTTGAAAATCACTATTAAAGGCACTTCAAAGGATACCAGAAAATTTTGAGTTTTGAAAATTTTTACGTCAAAATTTACCGAAAAAAATTTGAATTTTCGGCCGAAATTTTCAACGTTATACCAAACTTTGAATCTCGCGTAAAAACTGAACGTTTAATCTCCTGTAAAAAATAATTTTTACTCAAAATTTCCCGCCATTTTTTTTTTTTTTTTTTTTTTTTTTTTTTTTTGCGAACTCGATAAGCTTGTAAAGTGGGCAAACTCGGTAACCAAGAAAGTCTCAAACTTGATAAGCACAGAAAAACCTAACTCGGTAAGTCCTTAAAACTTTCAAACTCGGTATGTCTTATAAAATTTGGGCAGAATTTCGCCTTGATATGAGCCACAATGAACCTTACTCGATGTACGATAAGGTACTAGGCTAACTCGCCAAATTGTAACACGAAAAGTTTTCAAACTCGATGAAAAAAAAATGTTTTCAAACTCGAAAGAAATTTGCAAACTCGAAAAAAATGTTTTCAAACTCGAAATAATTTCAAATTCGAAAATATTTCAAAGTTGATAAAATAATTTTCTAACTCGATAAACTTTTTCTAACTCGCAAGAAATTTTTTCAAACTCGATAAAATATTTTTTCTAACTCGATAAACTTTTCTCAAACTCGGTTAAAAATTTCCTAACTCGATAACTTAACAAGAATTGGGCAGAGTGTCGACTAAGTTTAGAGTATAAAAAATCCTTACTCGATAATACGATAAGGTTTGAACTTGCCTTACTCAGCACAACTTAACTCGATAAGCAGCTGAATGTACAACTTGATATTTCAAAAAAATGGGCCACTAACTCTAACTCGATATTGTGCCACAAACTCTAACTCGATATTCCAAAAAGAATGGGTCACTAACTCAAACTCGATAAAGTGCCACTAACTCGATAACTGTGCTTTGTCCTTAACTCGATAAATGGACCTCAAACTCGATAATATTCAGATCTGACCCAAGAATGTGACATACAAAAAAACTAAATATCAACCCAAAAACACGATTTTTTCACCCAAAAACAATCTAAAACAACCTAAAATTATCCCTAGGCTCTTGATACCACTTGTAGGAAGAAAGTAAGTAGAGAGAGAGTGGAAGGGATCTCCTAGTGTGTGTAAATGAAAGACAATGTTATTACCTAAGAGAACCAACCTCAAAATGAGGCCTTACATGTGTATTTATACTTGTAGTCTAGGGCTTCACATATCTTTGACCATATTACATAACTAGCCCTTAGACTTTATACAAGCATGAATAATACACATAAACTTAATAAACTAGCATTTTACTAACTATTACATGAATATATTAAACTAACTATTTGACTCAATAATGATCGTCACTTTTAATCCTAACATTCTGTAACTTGTACTGTGAACTATGAAGTAATACCCCGGTGACATAATCTTTCGCTGCGATAATTTTGGGGGTGTTAGATCTAATCTATTGTTTCTACAAGTTAAACGTTCGTCAAGATTTTAGTTCATAAAAACAAGCTTTATGTGTAAACCAATCAATTCAAGATCTATCCAAGGTTCATAAGGTATGGTGAATATCTTAAACACAAGACAAACTCTTATTACAAATGAAATACTCTTAAGAAATGGTCAATACAAAAGGTAACCTATTCATAGACAAAAAGGTCACAATTGTTTATAAACATTTAAACTTTCGTCCAACTAAAGGTTTACAAACAATCCGATTTGATGTTATAAAAGCACTCTCATTACAATCATACTTCTTGTTTCTTTATTTAGTCAAGAATAATTATGGTGAAAAACAATCATTCATAGACAAATGATTATAACTAGTTGAGTAATAACAAATCTTTCGACCCTTGAAACTATTATCAATTAGTTAACCTTGGCTAAACAAATGTCACGATGAAACTTAAGGTACAATTGGTTCTTAGGATTGACTTGAAATTGAATTAAAACATGTTATCACAATCATAACTATCACTAAGTATAAAACGTCATCAAAACAAGTGTAAAAAGATTACTAGCCACTCATAGCAAACATGCAAATAAACCCAGAATATTTAACATTAGAATCCATGGTTTTAAGTCTTACAATGCTTGGAAATTGATAACAATTGACAAGTTATTGGTAACCTAAGTGTTGGTGATGATTTCTTGAGATTTTCGGACTCCAAATGTTGCTTCCTTGGTCCTCCAAAGTTCCTAGTTCTTTCTGCACGAATTTTCCTCCTTTGAGATCTAGATGATGATAATAATTGAGAGTAGTAATGAGAGTAAATGGTATCTTGAATGGTGTCTTGAGTTATGCACTCTTGAGGTCCTTATAGGCTTGTCCAATACTCTTAGTAATGAATAGGGACTTAAATGCTGTAACTTGGGCAATAAGACACTAAGAAAGGCCTAGAACCATGGGACAAAAGACCAAGATTCGTGCACAAAAGTTGGCAAAAACATGCAGAAGCGACCATCCGATCGGTTGCAGGTTGATACCGATCGGATGGAAATGGTCATTATGGCTATCCGATCGGTTAGACTCTGGCCGATCGGATGGTAGATCCTGGCTGTTTTGGACTTTGACTTTTCCTTGTGTAGTTCTTTATGCACTATCCAAACTTGATTAACATCTGAACTTGGAACTTTGAAATGACAAAACTTAGATTCTCATATGGAATGCTTCATAGATTGGACTTTTGAGCTTGGGAATCTTCGTGTAATCGCGTATACTTCATTTTCTTCAATTTTTCTCCATTTTTCCTACATTTGGCTACATATGCTACAAAAACATACTTTGATACGATTTAGTGGCAAAAACACATAAAAACAACCAAATAACATACACAAAAATACTAATAACGCTTATAAAAACATGTTAACTTTGAGCGTTATCAGGGGGCATTACACAGCCCAAAAGGCATTCTTTTATAGGCGAACGTTCCATAAGGGCAAGTAAACGTAGTTTTCTCTTGGTTCTCATGCGCTATGGGGATTTGTAAATATCCCGAGAACCCATCCAAGAAACAGTAGTACTCGTGCCCAGATAATCTTTCCAACATTTGGTCAATGAATGGTAATGGAAAGTGATCCTTCCTTGTGGCATCATTGAGCTTTCTATAATCAATGCATACCCGCCAGCCAGTAACCGTTCTCTGGGGTACCATCTCACCCTTGTCATTTTTTACCACAGTCATTCCTCCTTTCTTTGGTACCACCTGTACAGGACTAACCCATGGGCTATCCGAGATTGGGTAAATTAGTCCTGCATCCAGGAGTTTGATGACTTCTTTCTTCACTACTTCCTTAATGTTGGGATTCACCCACCTCTGGGGTTGCACGGTAGGTTTATAGTTTTCTTCCATAAGAATCTTATGCGTGCAAAAAGTTGAGTCAATCCCCTTAATGTTGGCTACACTCCATGCAAGCACCCCCTTATATTTCTTGAGGACTTCGAAGAGTTTACCTTTTTGTTCATGTTCCAGGGAAGAGTTTATGATTACCGGTAGTTGATCCTCTCCCTGTAGGAATGCATACTCCAGGTGGTTAGGGAGTTCCTTAAGATCTAGGTTAGGAGGTTCGATAATAGAGGGTTTAAGCTTGTTTTCGGGTTTTCGGAGTTCGAGCTGTTCAGTGGTCTCCTCTCTAGGGTAGAAAGAGACTGCTCCAACATCCTCCATCTTTTCTTCCTCCAACAAGGGGAGAAAATTCTCACCCCGTAACCAGCCATCTTCGATCTGTTCATCAACACAGTCATCAATAACATCCGTGAGTTCGTCGACTTCTCCGATGAAATAAAGCCGGTTAGCTGCTTCGAGAGAGAGATTCATAGTATCTTTAATGTCAAAGGTTAAGCTATCGGTTCCTACTCGTAAGGTTAACTTGCCGTCATGAACATCAATGACTGCGCGAGCGGTAGCAAGAAATGGTCTCCCTAATATGATGGGCCCCAAGTCATCCTCCTCCATCTCCAAGATTACGAAGTCAACCAGGAATTTGAATTTTCCAACTTTGACTAGCACATTCTCGCATATCCCTACGGGGTATTTGACTGATCTATCGGCTAGTTGGATGTTCATACGGGTAGGCTTTAATCCAGAGTATCCTAGTTTAAGGAACATGGAGTGAGGCATGAGGTTGATACTCGCCCCTAAATCGGCAAGAGCATTCTTTATCAATAGAGATCCTATGGAACAGGGAAAGGTGAAGCTGCCTGGATCGTCTACCTTTTTTGGTAGCCCTCGATGGGTCACCACCGAACATTCTTCCCCCAGAGTCACAAGACCCTCGAGTTTCTTTTGGTTAGCGAGCAATCTTTTAAAGTATGTGCTATACTTTGGCATGTGATAGCAAGCATCAAGGAGAGGTATGGTGATCACTGAGTGTTTTAGATATGACAAGAATCTTTTATTATCATTCTTAGTTTTCTGGTTTTTTAGTCGGGATGGGAATGGGATTCTCACAGGTTGGTTAGGTTGAGTCGATGGGGATGGGGTCGCCAAGGGAGGTTATTCGGGAGCCTCGCTGCTCACATCACCCTCCTCTTCGCGAGGCTTGCTTGGATCGAGGGTGATAGGATGTGAGCTTGGGAAAGGGGGGTCCTTGGTTGTTGTTCCAGCTCGAGTGGTTATCAGGGGCATGGGGTCTTTATGGCTTACTGATGGCCTGTCTTGGTCATCAAGGGTGGAGTTAAGCTTGTTGAACCATTCTTCGATGTCATTCTGTTGCTCATCGACGAGCTCATCAAGACCCTTTAATTGTAAGCCTTTTTCTTAAGTGAAGTGACCAAGGTCATCTTCAAAAGTGCTCCTGATTTTATATTCAGGTACTTCCTCTCCTTCTTTTCTCTTCACCAGATTTCCCCAAAGGGTGTAATCGTCGTTTTGGTAAAAAGGCAAAAGGGAGGGGTCAGCGTAGATGTCACCCCCTGACAAGCACGCGTGTTCGGTAGTGGGTTCTCCTCCGCATTCCTCTACCTCGTGCGGGCCCCCACAGTAGTCGCATATTAAGTAAGGATTTGAAAGTTGTTTAGTTAATTGCGACCCAGCCAAGTATTCCATTCTTTTGTGAATTTTTCGCAGCCGATTGGAGGGTGTTGATATGATTTCAGACATGCTGGCATTTGACTCAAGTTCATCCCAAGTGTCATCCTGATCCTGAGCATATTCCTCAATCCTATTCCATCCTTCCTCGGCACTAAGGTTGGATAATTTCCCTTTTCTAGAATTGTTGATCCCGTTTCGGTCATTTGAGGAGACATTGTCGTAGAAAATTTGGACCAGGAGCCAGAGTTCGATGCCATGATGAGGAACTTGTCTTATTAAATCCTTGAATCTAATCCACAATTTATGGAAGGGTTCGTTCTCCCCTTTTCAAAAGCGGAGGATCCTATCCCTAAATGCTGAGGTCTTTCCTGATGGAAAGAACTTCTTATAAAATTTGGATATGAGTTGCTCCCATGTGAAAATAGATTCAGAGGGAAGTTTATGATACCACTCTCTGGCTTTTTCATAAAGGGTGAAAGGGAAGAATCGTAATCGGGACGTGTTTCTAGTAAACCATCCGTATGGAGGGTGTCTACTATTTTCAAGAAGTCCTTAATGTGTTGAATCGGGTCATCATCATCTAGTCCACAAAACTTGCACACACTTTGGACAAGCCAAACATCGGTCGCATGCAAGACCTCATTGGTGTGTTCGTTTGGGAAGACAATGGGGTTTGAGAAGCCACGAGGATTTGGGCAGGAGTAGTCCTTAAGGCGCTTAGGAATGGGGGTTGCGGGGGTACTCATATCGTTGTTGGATTGGGAGCTAGGGGTTGTAAGGTGATTTTCTGAATTTTCTTCAGAAAGGGCCGCATCAAAATTGATAGCTATGCTGGATGGTTTAGGTGTTGAGAGAGATCGTCTTAGCCTACGCATTTCCCTATCAGGTTCTGCATAAGGCAAAACAAGGTTTCTAGCGGAACTACGACTCCTAGTGACTCTAAGGTTAGAGTATTTGTCGTTTGCCATGATGGCGAATGGTAAAGATTAGGAACAAAGGCATGAAGAAATAAGATAGACTAAAGAAAACCTAAAAATAAAAATAAAATCTTACTAGAAAGGAATCTAGCAAGTAGATCTAATAAAAAGAAATCCTAACCTAGACAATAACTATTCCCCGGGCTGCGGCGCCAAAAACTTGATGCGTGGGAATTGCACCAGGCTTTACCTCTCAAGGGATCTCGAGAAGCTTACAACCCCCACCAGGCAGTGTACCTAATCGTTGTAGTATAGTATAGTGACAAGTACCGGGGGATTGATCGTTGAACTTAGGAATAGTGTCGCTAGGATTAGAAAGCCTAAAAACTAGGTCTAGAGGTGAGGGATGATTCTTTTTGTATTTTTATATTATATGAAAACAAGTAAAATCTCGGGTTTTGGAAGAGTGGGCGGAATTAGTTGCTAGTCAACTAACCCAGTAACTAAGATGCAATCAAAATAAAATAACAAAAATGTAAACAAAGCTAATTAAACTAATGTGGTGTGAACAATGGATGGGAGAATTGTGTTTACTTAGATTTCACTACTCCCTAGATATCTTTTACAGGTTAATTGTTGTTACAGTTGCATGGATGACGGGTTATATTCCTTAATACCAATCGTGGGGTGGCGTACGTACTTCCCCAACTCTATAAACTCCTACTTCACTCCTATGTCGAGCCTGCAAGAAGCTCCTAACATGGGATCACTAGAATTCGCTCATGCATTAAATACAACCATAAAAACCTAGTACGCATTGGTTCATGTTTCTTAAGACATTCAAGCAAGTTACACTATGGAGATCTGCCAATTTTCTTAAGCCTAACATCGAAATCATTCATCCATTACAACTATAAGCAAGCAATCAACCTATAATCAACATCTATGTTTCATTACATCTAAGCAAACACACAAAAGATCTAGCCTAGCATGTTAAAATCAAGACAAGCGTAAGATATATTCAAACAACACATAGACATATTGAATGAATTGAAAGGATACTTATCTTAATTGAACATGAAGGGTTTCAAGGGGTGAAAACCCTTGAAAATACTGTAAAAGTCGTGTTAGGGTTTATTCAATTCGACCATAAAATTCTCCTCCCCTTTAAAATGAAAATAATAAAGAGTATATATAGATTTCCTAAGGTGACGGCGTCAAGAAAAAACTTCTGACACCGTCAACCCGCCGCCCATATTATTCTCGGATTGCCTAGATCCAGATCTGACGCCGTCATGTGTAATGTTGTTCTGGGCCGTCACCACTTTTACTCTTGACGGCCATGTGATGAGGCGAAAAATGAACCGTTTTTAGGGGGTCATTTAAGCCCGAAATTGAATTTATTTGATCAAATATTGCCCTAAATCGTTCCTTTTGTGATTTTAGGTACTTTGGGAGTGAATTCTGGAAAAGGAAGCATTTTGGACGTTTTTGGAGCATAAAAGTGAAGAAAACGGCAAAGACTTAATTTTCCATGCTGAGAACAGTACCTGACGGCGTCAGGAGTCAAATCCATGACGACCCAGAGAAAACCTGAAGGCGTCAAGAGAAGGGCGTCAAGAGTAATTTTTGTGACGGCCTGCAAAAGGAGTACATGTGACGGCGTCAAACCCAGATCTAGGCAGTCCGAGAATTTATTTGGCTGCGAGATGACGGCGTCAGACATTTGCTCTTGACGCCGTCACCTCACAAAATCTATATATACTTTTCTATTTTTCATTCATTAGAAGAGGAACTTGTGTGGAGAATACTAGGGTCGAACCTAATAAACCCTAGGTCATTTGTAACAGTATTTTCAAGGGTTTATACCCCTTGAAAACTTTCATGTTCAATTAAGATAAATCCTCTTTCAATTCATTCAATATGTCTATGTGTTGTTTGAATATATCTTATGCTTGTCTTGATTTCAACATGCTAGGCTAGATCTTTCATGTGTTTGCTTAGATGTAATGAAACCTAGATGTCAATTATAGGTTGATTGCTTGTTTATAGTTGTAATGGATGAATGATTTCAATGTTAGGCTTAAGAAAACTGGCAGATCTCCATTGTGTAACATTGTCACAACTCGTAAATTCTGGTCTTTTCCCGAACTTTCACATTTACTATTCATCGGTTACTATTCATCGATCACTATTCATCATTTTACTATTCATCATTTTTGAGGTCAGTTTGATATTCTGAGATGCGTTTTAAAATTTTACTATTCATAAAACACTATTCACCTCCGGAGAAAATTTGTCATTTATACGTGGGTTGCGTCATTTTTGTAAACGTATGATTATCAACTTAATAAAACGTTATCTTATGAGCTATTATTTTAAATAATTGATCCGACAATCCCAACTATGGTCCTAGCACATTTTTATACTCATAATAATAATATAAAAATTATATTATTAATTTACCCGGTGTTTTGGAAATTTATTTAATTTATATCGTACGCCTAATTTATTTACGACGGTTTTCGTAAAAACTAAACAATGATCACCCGAACACCCAATATTTATACCCAACATATTTTCACAATTTTTATAACTTTATTATGTCCCAATTAACTTCATCATATTTTACTTCAACTCGTCACGGTTTATTTTTAGTTAACTCGGTACCCGGTATCACCTAAAACTAATTAATATCTAACCAATGTATACCAAAAGTCAAGATTTCTTCACTTTTCTTCCTTTTTTCTCCAAATTGCCGCCCCCCCCTTAACCAATTTCCCCATTTTATGGATCTTGTCCAACTTAATAATAATATAACTTATACTTATCATTTATTTCATTTCATTTCACAAATAATACACCAAGCAAACTCATCTTTTTCTCTCTTCTCTTGGTGATGATCGGCCAAGAACAAGGACCCAAGAAGAAACCATTAACTTTTGAAGATCAAGTCATTTCCTTGTCCCTTTTGTTGTTCTTGTTGGGGTTTTGTGATAAAACCCTAGGTTCTTTACATAATCATCTTCAAAACTCATCCATTCATCAAGTAAGCTTCAAGATCACTTGTTGATCTTTCCATACTTTCATTTTTCTAGTTTCATGTTGTTTATTCAAGATCCATATGCATATGATAGTTTATACCACTCTATTTATACTTTTTATAACTTTTGAACTCTAGAAATGGATTATAGTTAGATCCTTGTTAGATCCCCTTGATTTGTGATGTTTAGGAACCCATGACACCCTAAGAAGGTGTATGGTAAGATTAGACTAGTTTTGTGGTGATTGAAAGTGGTTTGGTTGGATTAGAAACTAGTTTGGAACATTAGAAATGGTTTTTGAAACTACATATTGACCTACTGTCCTTAAAATGAAAACGTGGCAAACTCAGTGGGTTTGGGGTAACTTTTGACCAAATATTTAGAAAATACTTTCCGAGACGGAACTATGGCCGAAAACGGGGATGAAAACGAGTTAATAACGAAGGAGATACGCTAAAAACGAGTTTAACGACGAAAACTATATTTTCTGAAAATCCTTTGCTGATGAACAGTACTCACGGGCTGTTTTGGGCATAAAAACTTGATCTAGCCATCCCGACTTATCAAAAATATGTTAGTATGTTGTCCCACGATTCCGGGAATGTAAAGAACGTAGAAAACGAGCTTAAAACGACCAAGTTATACACTTTTGAAACTGGGCGAACTATATATATATTTGACAACATCTAATAGCAAATATTCTCTTAAGTTATGGAAACACTATAAATCAACGCCAACACTTATTTTCAAACTACGAGTGGTATAGGCTTCATGTGCATATACATTCATCGCATCCCCTCATAATTTAAGTAGATCGTATCATTCGTTCATTATAGGTCGCGGTTAGAGATCGAACCTCATTTCTGTGTAACCACTTTTGTCTTCGTAGCTATCGTACCAGGTGAGTCATAGCCCCACTTTTACTCTTTATACTTGTTTTAACTCTTTGGGGGAGATACATGCTCAACTAAAAACATACTTTCTTAATACTCAAAACATACCTTCTTGATACTCAAAACACTTATTCTTGATTGTTTTATACTTGATTGTTTTATACTTGATTTCATACATACGTGATTGTGATATACTTAACAGTGTTATACTAAACTGTGATGTGTATTCTTGAGCTACTGAGACTTCCAATGGCCCCAGATTCAGTTGCTGGGCACAACCATGGAGACTTATATACTTCCAATGGCCCCAGATTAAGTTGCTGGGCACAACCATGGAGACTTATATATTTCCACTGGCCCCAGATTAAGTTGCTGGGCACAACCATGGAAATATACATACAAACATGAGGTCTTCGGAGATGAAGTGTAGACTCACAACTAATTGCTTAACTGTTGTGATAAACTTATATATGTTTTACTCATACTATATATTGTAGCAGTGGGTTGTAAACACACAGGTTACAAGGCTCTTATGGCGGGACATGTAACTGAGTGGATTTACGATGCCTTTGCTGTGTGATCATTTTCTATAAACTTTATTTGTTAAACAAACTCTATGAACTCACCAACCTCGTGTTGACACTTTAGCATGTATTTTCAGGTTTTAACCTATGGCACACTACTGGAGGTTTTGGCAGGGCATGGCATGGTCATAGAAGACTCTGATTAATTATTATGGGGACCATTTTAAACTATTTTAAGGGCCTATTTCCGCACTACTTTTAACGATGTAAATTCAACATTTTTGATTAAACGATTTTATTCTAAATGATTAAACTGAAAACCATTTTTGAACTTGTGTTGTAATACTAATTGAGTTACACCCCAGCTACACGTATGCTTCCGCTGGACCCGATTTTGGGGTGTTACAGATTGGCATCAGAGCTTTGGCTATAGCGAACTAAGTGTTTTTAAAACCTAGACTATAGCTACTTTTACGAAAAACTTAACCCTATGACCGTCACGTGCCTGCCTGCCAAGATGATGCCTCATTGTGGTTTGTTGCTGACTTAGGTGATGAGATTTGTGTCTCATTATCTGGTACATTATGTTCATTTATTCTAATTGATTTCTATTATTGTCTTTCATATAAGCATGCTCACGTATCATATATGTCACCCTGTTATGTTTCTCCTTGCATAGTTTCATCATTTGACCTCGAGTTTGGTCACCTGCCTTAGTCTTTCTGAACGTCTTGGTCTTTGTGAAGGACATAGTCTTAGTATAACTGAGCTGAGTATTTCAAAATTCATGGAACCTCGGTGGAATATAGACTAGTCACCTATATTCAACCCGGGATAGTGGGACATAGGCTGACTACCTATATCCGACTCAGAAATGAATTTTGCAACACTGAGAATGGTTATAATAAAATTCTGTCTGGATTGAATCCTCTACTCAATTTCCAATTGTTTCTTTCATGTGCGTGTATACTCTCGTTGTTGAAACCTTCATACTTTTTCTCACCTTGTAAACCGCCGCCTAGAAGCACGTCAATTCGTCATTTCATCTCATGAATTTTCACCTTTATAACACTTCGGAGGCCAACGTTAACTGAACTTCGGGACGAAGTTCCCTTATGGGGTAGAGACTGTCACAACTCGTAAATTCTGGTCTTTTCCCGAACTTTCACATTTACTATTCATCGGTTACTATTCATCGATCACTATTCATCATTTTACTATTCATCATTTTTGAGGTCAGTTTGATATTCTGAGATGCATTTTAAAATTTTACTATTCATAAAACACTATTCACCTCCGGAGAAAATTTGTCATTTATACGTGGGTTGCGTCATTTTTGTAAACGTATGATTATCAACTTAATAAAACGTTATCTTATGAGCTATTATTTTAAATAATTGATCCGACAATCCCAACTATGGTCCTAGCACATTTTTATACTCATAATAATAATATAAAAATTATATTATTAATTTACCCGGTGTTTTGGAAATTTATTTAATTTATATCGTACGCCTAATTTATTTACGACGGTTTTCGTAAAAACTAAACAATGATCACCCGAACACCCAATATTTATACCCAACATATTTTCACAATTTTTATAACTTTATTATGTCCCAATTAACTTCATCATATTTTACTTCAACTCGTCACGGTTTATTTTTAGTTAACTCGGTACCCGGTATCACCTAAAACTAATTAATATCTAACCAATGTATACCAAAAGTCAAGATTTCTTCACTTTTCTTCCTTTTTTCTCCAAATTGCCGCCCCCCCTTAACCAATTTCCCCATTTTATGGATCTTGTCCAACTTAATAATAATATAACTTATACTTATCATTTATTTCATTTCATTTCACAAATAATACACCAAGCAAACTCATCTTTTTCTCTCTTCTCTTGGTGATGATCGGCCAAGAACAAGGACCCAAGAAGAAACCATTAACTTTTGAAGATCAAGTCATTTCCTTGTCCCTTTTGTTGTTCTTGTTGGGGTTTTGTGATAAAACCCTAGGTTCTTTACATAATCATCTTCAAAACTCATCCATTCATCAAGTAAGCTTCAAGATCACTTGTTGATCTTTCCATACTTTCATTTTTCTAGTTTCATGTTGTTTATTCAAGATCCATATGCATATGATAGTTTATACCACTCTATTTATACTTTTTATAACTTTTGAACTCTAGAAATGGATTATAGTTAGATCCTTGTTAGATCCCCTTGATTTGTGATGTTTAGGAACCCATGACACCCTAAGAAGGTGTATGGTAAGATTAGACTAGTTTTGTGGTGATTGAAAGTGGTTTGGTTGGATTAGAAACTAGTTTGGAACATTAGAAATGGTTTTTGAAACTACATATTGACCTACTGTCCTTAAAATGAAAACGTGGCAAACTCAGTGGGTTTGGGGTAACTTTTGACCAAATATTTAGAAAATACTTTCCGAGACGGAACTATGGCCGAAAACGGGGATGAAAACGAGTTAATAACGAAGGAGATACGCTAAAAACGAGTTTAACGACGAAAACTATATTTTCTGAAAATCCTTTGCTGATGAACAGTACTCACGGGCTGTTTTGGGCATAAAAACTTGATCTAGCCATCCCGACTTATCAAAAATATGTTAGTATGTTGTCCCACGATTCCGGGAATGTAAAGAACGTAGAAAACGAGCTTAAAACGACCAAGTTATACACTTTTGAAACTGGGCGAACTATATATATATTTGACAACATCTAATAGCAAATATTCTCTTAAGTTATGGAAACACTATAAATCAACGCCAACACTTATTTTCAAACTACGAGTGGTATAGGCTTCATGTGCATATACATTCATCGCATCCCCTCATAATTTAAGTAGATCGTATCATTCGTTCATTATAGGTCGCGGTTAGAGATCGAACCTCATTTCTGTGTAACCACTTTTGTCTTCGTAGCTATCGTACCAGGTGAGTCATAGCCCCACTTTTACTCTTTATACTTGTTTTAACTCTTTGGGGGAGATACATGCTCAACTAAAAACATACTTTCTTAATACTCAAAACATACCTTCTTGATACTCAAAACACTTATTCTTGATTGTTTTATACTTGATTGTTTTATACTTGATTTCATACATACGTGATTGTGATATACTTAACAGTGTTATACTAAACTGTGATGTGTATTCTTGAGCTACTGAGACTTCCAATGGCCCCAGATTCAGTTGCTGGGCACAACCATGGAGACTTATATACTTCCAATGGCCCCAGATTAAGTTGCTGGGCACAACCATAGAGACTTATATATTTCCACTGGCCCCAGATTAAGTTGCTGGGCACAACCATGGAAATATACATACAAACATGAGGTCTTCGGAGATGAAGTGTAGACTCACAACTAATTGCTTAACTGTTGTGATAAACTTATATATGTTTTACTCATACTATATATTGTAGCAGTGGGTTGTAAACACACAGGTTACAAGGCTCTTATGGCGGGACATGTAACTGAGTGGATTTACGATGCCTTTGCTGTGTGATCATTTTCTATAAACTTTATTTGTTAAACAAACTCTATGAACTCACCAACCTCGTGTTGACACTTTAGCATGTATTTTCAGGTTTTAACCTATGGCACACTACTGGAGGTTTTGGCAGGGCATGGCATGGTCATAGAAGACTCTGATTAATTATTATGGGGACCATTTTAAACTATTTTAAGGGCCTATTTCCGCACTACTTTTAACGATGTAAATTCAACATTTTTGATTAAACGATTTTATTCTAAATGATTAAACTGAAAACCATTTTTGAACTTGTGTTGTAATACTAATTGAGTTACACCCCAGCTACACGTATGCTTCCGCTGGACCCGATTTTGGGGTGTTACAAACATGCTTGAACGTCTTAAGAAACATGAACCGATGTATACTAGGTTTTATTGGCTGTATTTAATGCATGAGCAAATTCTAGTGATCCCATGTTAGGAGCTTCTTAGCCGGCTCGACATAGGAGTGACGTAGGCGCTTATAGGATTGGGGAAGTAAGTACGCCACCCCATGAATGGTATTAAGGAATACAATCCGTCATCCACGCAACTGTAACAAGTAATTAACCTGTAAAAGATATCTAGGGAGTAGTGAAACCTAAGTAAACACAATTCTCCCATATATTGCTCACACCACTAGTTTAATTTTGTTTATTTTCATTTTTAGTATTTTATTTTGATTGCATCTTAGTTATTGGGTTTGTTGATTAGCAACTAATTCCGCCCAACTCCTTCAAACCCGAGATTTGTATTTGCTTTTACAAAAACTAAAAAAAATTACAAAAAGAATCATCCCTCATCTCTAGACCTAGTCTTTAGGTTTTCTAATCCTAGCGACAGTATTCCTAGCTGAACGATCAATCCCCCGGTACTTGTCATTATACTATACTACATCGATCAGGTACACTGCCTGGTGGGGGTTGTAAGCTTCTCGAGATCCCTCGAGAGGTAAAGCCTGGTGCAATCCGTACGCATCAAGTTTTTGACGCCGCAGCCCGGGGAATAGTTATTGTCTAGGTTAGGATTTCTTTTTATTAGGTCTACTTGCTAGATTCCTTTCTAGTAAGATTTTTTATTTTTTTATTTTTTAGGTTCTCTTTAGTCTAACTTATTTCTTCGTGTTTTTGTTCGTAACTCTTCACCATCCGACATCATGGACGATGGTAACATCTTTGAACCCATCATCCCACCACAACAAGACCACCCACAAAACCCACCACTAGCTAACCAACCTCTTAGGCCCCGAACTCTAGGAGAGTATTCCCGACCTAGCCAGCAAGGCTACCGAAACACCATTGAGCTCACCCAAGGAGCCAATGTGTCTCCCTTGCGATCCGACACCATCCGGTTGGTGCAAAGCGGATGTGCATTTCATGGAATTCGTTACGAAGATCCAAATCAACATCTCAAGGACTTCCTTAAAATTGTAGATTATATAGACCTTGATGCTACAACTAGAGAGTCAACCCGATTACGCCTATTCCAATTCTCTCTACGTGATCAAGCTAGCCAATGGCTTGAACGTTTCCCCGCGGGATCCACCACCTCATGGGATGATCTCACCACTCGCTTCCTCGCCCAATTCTTCCCACCGGGGAAGACTGCGATGCTCAGAAATGACATTTTGATGTTTGAACAACATCAGGGTGAAACTTTCTACGAAGCATGGGCTCGTTTCAAGGATCTCCTCCACAAAGTCCCTCATCATGGTATAAATCTTTGGTTATTAGTTCAGATTTTCTATGATCATGTCGACTATCACACTAAACGTACAATCGATAGGGCCGCCGAGGAGTCTTGGGCAATTATTGAAGAGCTTGCCGCCGATAATCAAGAGTTATGGGAGTTTAATCATACTATAAAAGCGGTCATCAACGCAATCTCAACACCTGAAGGGACTAACCAAATCTCTGATGAACTCCTATGCAAACTTGGGCAAAAGTTGATTATTTTGAGGAAAGGCAAAGGAGACCCCTAAGTCCTAGACGGGCTGCTGTCAATTCTGTCTCGAAAATGACTTCAACGCCGTTATCAGAGTCACCCTCTAGAGAGAATGTTGAGACTTTTCAAAACTATACCCCACCTCATTCCCCTACTAAGAAACTTATCCCGGAATTTGAAGCCAGAAAGAGAGAATACATGGCAACTCATTCAGATCGGCTTGCTAGATTCGAGGAAGCAATTTATAAACAAAAATAGGAGATGCAAGAGAAAATGAATGAGATGATGAGCCTGATGGAAGAGTATGGCAACCAAAGAACCCCCGAAAGGATGTTACTAAGGAAAGAAAGTGTCATCCCCACTACCCGATTTGTTAATTCCATCACAATTGTCCACACGGATAATGAGAAGGTAGAAACCCCTACTGAACAAACCGTAGAAGAGCCGCCAAAATCCCAATCCTTAAGTTACTACCTGAAACATGATATAAACGAAAACACTATAACAAATTGGATAAAGCCTAACGTGCGTAACCAATCTTCCAAACAGGGTTCGGAGAAGGAGGAAGAGGGAAAAGATGAGTATGATACATTACCTGGGGGGGGGGGGGGCAATATTCGAGAAACTATTGGTACAAAAAGTGGCTACTAAGCAGATGGCGTGTGGGAACTTTGAGATACCGGCCAGCATCGGGAATTTGAAATATCTAAGTGCTTTCACCGACCAAGGATCAAAAGTAAATCTTATGCCCCTAACTATCTACACCCAACTAACGTAAAAAATGCCAGTCCCCACTCGTGTTAGGCTGTCCTTCGCTGGACATTCTTACGTATACCCCCTGGGAATCGCAGAAGATGTGTTAGTTAATGTCACAGGATTCATGTATCCCGTTGATTTTATGATCATCGATGATAAGGGAGATGGGTGCATGCCAATAATCCTTGGGGCACCATTCCTCACCACCGCTAGAGCTGTCATTAAGTATGAAGGTAGGAAAATTGAGCTTAAATCAGGAAAAAGAAAGATTAGATTCCCCATGACCCTGCAATATGGGCAAGAGAGTTTGAGGTGGAGAAAGCTCAAAAACAACATTGATACGTCACCTATTCGTGTTTAGGAGAAAATACTTGCATGGGAGGCAAGAATCAAAAGCTACAAGGTGGCTAAACATAAAAGAAGCAAAAGCAATGAAGTTCATGTCGAGTTCGAACACAGTCAACCAGCGAGAAGCCATGTACCATTCGAGGAAGGGAACTTAGTACTCTTAAGACACTTGGAGATAACGATACCTCCTGATAAACCGAGTCCCTGGTGGTATGGGCCTTTCACAATTGAGAGCATAAGCCAAGATAGGATGGCTAACCTGAGAAGTAAAGTAGGAGGAGAGGTGACTGCAAGTATCAACAGATTGAGACACCACCACAACGATAGTAATTATCGCAACTACATGGGGTACATCATCTCAAGGGATGAAGTCACATAGTAACCCATAACCTTGAGTCTAGCTACAAGACTCGTAAATAAAGAAAAGCGCTTCTTGGGAGGCAACCCATGTTTTGTGTGATTTTTATTTGATTGTTATTTGCTTCCGTATACATGCTTTATTTTTATTGTTGGTAGATCATGTTTCAAAACTAAAATGATGAAAATACTTTACTTTGCTGCTTGGCTTAGTCTTAACTTCATCCAAAGGTATTTCGCAAAAGATAAGTGTAAGGGGAAACCCCAAATATGTTTTTAAGAAACAAAACCGATCATGATTCTCCACAATATTAAGTGAACATGTATATTCGTATTTGTTTGAGTCAAATGCTTGTATCGAGTCATAATGATGTTTTGCAGGATTTTCCAGGAAGTAGGACGAAGTTTTTTCCAGAAATTTTCTGGAAACTTAACATAAGAATTTCTGCATGTCACTTCTGACGGCGTCACGAGTTTACTCTTGACGGCGTCACGTGTAAAATTCTGGAAATTTTACCAGTTTTGTTTTTCTAACGGAGTCTTAAAGTTTTTGTTGAATCTTTAGTTTTATAATCTCCAGGAAATCTGCAAACATCATTCCACAAGCATTATATCTTATTTTATTTTCTAGGATTTGTTAGCATATATAGATTGCCACCGATTTTATGCGAGGTTGCCTTGTCTGTTTTCTCAGGTTTTACAGGTTATGTATGACAAGAAGATGATTTATATTCTGGAAGGGAAGCTTTGATTGTTCATTTTCTTGGAGGAAGATCTAACCTGGCCACCTTATTATCCATACCGAGCGAATCAGGGGAGTATTTGATTTCATTTGTTTTACTTATTTCACTTTTACATTCTTTACTTGAACATTGGGGACAATGTTCATCCTAAGTGTAAGGGGAGGTGATGTGCGTTTTATAAGTATAAGTTTTAAATTTATAAGGGTGAATTGCCAAATCTAGAAACAACACATACGAGCAAGTGTACTCGTCTGTTATAGCAAGATATGATGGTAAGTCGGGATCGTTCGCAGGGATTTGGTTGTTTTCAATTGTGAAGAATCTATGTAATAGTAAGCAATAAAAAGATGGTAATTGGTTGTCACGATCCAAAATACCATATAAGCAATAAGTAACACGAAAATGATGGTTATGTGAATTCAATAAGATTAAAAACTACACTTGCTTAGACAAGTTTACTATTTAATGACACACATGATTGTGATAACTTTTGATAACATGTTGGTTGTGATAATTAGATGGTGGTCTAATCTATTGTTCTTACAAATTAAACTTTGGCCAAGATCTTAGTTTATAAAAACAAGCTTTAGGTGTAAACCAATCAATTCAAGATCCATCAAAGGTTCATAAGGTATGGTGAATATCTTAAACACAAGAACAAACTCTTATTACAATTCAAGTACTCTTAGGAAATGGTCATTACAAAAGGTAACCCATTCATAGACAAAAAGGTTACAATTGTTTATAAACATCTAAACTTACGTCCAACTAAAGGTTTACAAACAATCCGATTTGATGTTATAAAAGCATTCTCATTACAATCATAATTCTTGTTTCTTTGTTTAGTCAAGAATAATTATGGTGAAAAAACAATCATTCATAGACAAATGATTATAACTAGTTGAATAATAACAAATCTTTCGACCCTTGAAACTATTATCAATTAGTTAACCTTTGCTCAACAAATGTCACTATGAAACTTAAGGTACAATTGGTTCTTAGGCTTGACTTGAAATTGAATTAAAACATGTTATCACAATCATAAGCAAACCATTAAATAATAAACATCATCTAAGCAAGTGCACAAAGGCACTAGCCACTCATAGCAAACATGAACATAAACTCAGAATTTTGAACATTAGAAATCATAATTAAAAGTCTTACAATGATTGAAATAAGATAACAAATGATGTAGTAATGATGCCTCAAGTATTGATGATGACTTCTTGATGTTTTGACCTCCAAATGATGACTTCTTGGACCTCCAAAGTTTCCTGGGATTTTATGGAAGAATTTTGGTATGAGAGGGAGTAATGGTGGTAAGAGAAGTGTTCTCTCATGTTGAGATAGAGAGAATTGGTAAGTGATTATTAGAAATGCATGTAAAGGTCTCTATTTATACTCCTCTCAAGGCCTAGGCTCATTAATACATCAACTTGGCCTCCAAGCAGTTTAGAAGGACCTAGAATACCAAAAAGAATGGCCTAGAATCGGGTAGAATGAGGTAGAATGAGTTTTGCAAAAATTTAACGAGCTTACCAACCGATCGGTTATGGGACCATGTTGATCGGTTGGGCAAAAGTCATAAACACAAAAGTTGTAGATCTTTCTCTTAGCTTTCCGTGGCCGCGAACGGGGGGTCAAACGGAGTCCGTATGCTCAAGTTATGGCCAAAATGGTGAAGGTGTGTCGGGAACAACGAGTCTTCCAATAATTCTTCGTTTTAGCTTATTTTCTTCTCTTGTACTTTATTCTTGAGTCTTTGGAGTGACAACTTCATGACTTTTATCTTCTCGAACATAATCTAAGAGACTTTCGTTTGTCGGGAGTTCTTAAATCTTCGTTTATTGATCGTTTCTTCGTCTTTTTCATCATTTTCTTGTACTTTAGCTTCCATGAACCTAAAACACGAATTATGCTCAATTAAGTACCATAAGTTCATAAAAGTGATCATAAAATCCACAATAACGCTCATAAAAACATGTTAATTTTGAGCGTTATCAGGAGGGTAAAATGATGATACCTTACAGATACACTTTCGCTTGAATTTGTTTGTTTGATAGTAGATGCGTAATAAAACTATGAGAAATACTTGCTAGTGCAATTTTAGCACCAAATTTAAATTTTTTTACAACATTTAGGTGTGAAACTTTAGCCATAGTAAGCGTCTCATGGATAGGAGATTGTATGACTAACACATAACCATACTATTCAGAAAAATTTTCCACCCAAATATGTGAGGTTCGCCTTTAGATTTGATAGGAAAAGCATTTACTTTTAGTGCTTATGAGTGTACCGGTAGCATTTAGATTCTAGAACTTGCGTTAGTGATGCATCCCGAGACCGCTAGTGAGACTACATTCGTGTAGTAGTATTTACTACATGATAAGAGGCATTAGGATCACCCTTGTATTAAACTCGTATCATAATTACTTGACCATTTAAGTCGTATTACTTGGCTAGTTAAGTCAACTAATTTTTCCCGCACCCTTAGCGTTGTACTCATTTTTAGTACACGAAACCCCTAGTACACCCCTCTGAGCCTATCTGTTCGTTTCTAACTTTAAGCATTTTACTTAAAGGAAGAATTTGTTACACCCCACTTAAATGTACACCCAAATCGCCTTAGCCTTCCGTGTATGCACTCATCTTTAGTGCATTATTGTTATTTGTTAAACCCTTAGTTAATTATCTAATTGATTACATGGTTGCTAAGTCGAGTCATATCCTTGTACATATTGTTTTGGGACGATTGGGACTCATGGGTAAAGTACTTATTTTATGGAGTAGTGGGGAAGAACATCATATATTACCCCCGTATATGCGTTAATCTTAAAAAGTACTCCTAGTGTTTCGATTATCTTAATTCGAGTCATTAGATTAGTTTATTGTAAAGTATGTAAAAATTCAAGTGTAAGGTGTATTATTTTGGATGGTAGGGTAAGAGTGTATGCAAAAAAAAAAAAAAAAAAAAAAAAAAAAAAAAAAAAAAAAAATAGAAAATTGAAAAAATCAAGAAAAAGAAAAAAAAAATAGAAAAAAGAAAAGAGAAAAACATACGGACTACCATCCCTTTTCATTCTATGTTCATTTTATGTTTTTGTTATTTTTTATTTATTAGCTAAAGTCGAGTCTAGTCTTGGCTTAGCAACGCCATATTGTACATGTAATTAACCAAGATTGTTAACTCGCCACCAGTAAAGACTGCCTATATCCAACAAAACCGTGTATTCCATATCCCTACACCTAACGTTACAACCCTTTAAAAGACCTCTTTGATAGTTTATCCTAGGTGCTTACGCCATGTGGTGGAGGTTTGATCCTTTCCCAAGCCTATAGTAATCTATTTTGCTATGACAGGTAGTGAGAGATATCTTCCGTTTCCATATTGTAATTTATACTTTATTACACCCGAGAGATGTGAGTATCTAAACACTATTTGTGAGGTGCTAGTGTATGACCTCCGTGCTTGTCTTTGGTCTTTAGTGGAACGATTATTTGTTATAATTACTTTTATATTAGTGTTAAATGACCCCTAACTTGTATTTTGACTAGAATAAAAGCGCATTTGCTTGAGGACAAGCAAATCTCAAGTGTAAGAGTATATGATGAGGCGAAAAATGAACCGTTTTTAGGGGGTCATTTAAGCCCGGAATTGAATTTATTTGATCAAATATTGCCCTAAATCGTTCCTTTTGTGATTTTAGGTACTTTGGGAGTGAATTCTGGAAAAGGAACCATTTTGGACGTTTTTTGAGCATAAAAGTCAAGAAAACGGCAAAAACTTAATTTTCCATGCTGAAAACAGTACCTGACAGCGTCAAGAAGGAAATTTTGACGGCGTCAGGAGTCAAATCCATGACGACCCAGAGAAAACCTGAAGGCGTCAAGAGTAGGGCGTCAAGAGTAATTTTTGTGACGGCCTGCAAAAGGAGTACATGTGACGGCGTCAAACCCAGATCTAGGCAGTCCGAGAATTTATTTGGCAGCGAGATGAGGGCGTCAGACATTTGCTCTTGATGCCGTCACCTCACAAAATCTACATATACTTTTCTATTTTTCATTCATTAGAAGAGGAACTTGTGTGGAGAATACTAGGGTCGAACCTAATAAACCCTAGGTCGTTTGTAACAGTATTTTCAAGGGTTTTTACCCCTTGAAACCTTTCATGTTCAATTAAGATAAGTCCTCTTTCAATTCATTCAATATGTCTGTGTTGTTTGAATATATCTTATGCTTGTCTTGATTTCAACATGCTAGGCTAGATCTTTCATGTGTTTGCTTAGATGTAATGAAACCTAGATGTTAATTATAGGTTGATTGCTTGTTTATAGTTGTAATGGATGAATGATTTCAATGTTAGGCTTAAGAAAACTGGCAGATCTCCATTGTGTAACATGCTTGAACGTCTTAAGAAACATGAACCGATGTGTACTAGGTTTTATTGGTTGTATTTAATGCATGTGCAAATTCTAGTGATCTCATGTTAGGAGCTTCTTAGCCGGCTCGACATAGGAGTGAAGTAGGCGCTTATAGGATTGGGGAAGTAAGTACGCCACCCCATGAATGGTATTAAGGAATACAATCCGTCATCCACGCAACTGTAACAAATAATTAACCTGTCACAACTCACCATTTTAGGTCATTTCCAAACTTCGACAATTTACTATTCATAAATCACTATTTATCGATCACTATTCATCATTTTACTATTTATCATTTTTTAGGTCAGTTTGATATTCTGAGAAACATTTGAAAATTTTACTATTCACAGAACACTATTCATTTCTGGAAGAAATTTCACTATTCACATGCTTTGCTCATTTCATCGTACACCTAGTTTACGGGTATTCAAATTCGAGCAACCGGTTGGGTTTGGCTGCGAATTCATTCATTTTCAGTAAGAACACTTCATGTAGGCAAGAATTAGTCTGCACATCATCAGGAACTTCATTAGAACATTAGGTCATGCACAGGTTTGTGTGTTTACGTGTACGTATGCATAAATGTTTAGAAAACGTTACCACTCAGTTTTTACTACCAACTTATACCTGATATTCTCGTCTACGATCCTAATACATTTTTATACTCATTATAATAATATAAAAGTTATATTATTAATTTACCCGGTGTTTTGAGAATTTTTACGATACGTTCCGGTTTACGTTTAAACTTTCGTCGGTTTTCAATATTTCAACACGATAACTATTTTAACACCCGATTCTCTTCAGGAATGTAATTTTATGAAGTTTACAACTTTAATATATCCCGTCTTGTTCCGGTAAAATTTATTTCTAGTTAAAACGGTACCCGAAACTTACCAAATACTACACTATACACCTCTAATACATCAAATACCTTAAAATACATCTAGAAGTACAAAATTTGCAAATATCTTCCATGTTTTAAAGCCTTGGTCGACATTTCAATAATAGGTGGCAAGAAGAATACTTGAACTTGTCTTTTAAATTACCAAAGTGCCATTAAACTAGATATTATCTCAAGTAACTAGCACATGTAACATTTAGCAAGTAAAAATCAATTTTTCCTCCTCTTCTCCCTTCCAAACTCACGGCAACAAGAAGAAGACCAAGAAGATCCATAGCTTTTTCAAGATCAATCATATATTTTTCCTCCTCTATTTCCAAGTTTTGAAATACAAACTTAAGAAGTTATTAGGAAACCTTGATCTTTAAACCTCTTCATACAACTAGTAAGTTTCAAGTTTTGTTTTTCATCATCTCATGTTTCCATTTCATTAGTTACTTGAAGTATTTTCATGATATAATAGTCAAATATGCAAGTTACTTATGTTATTATTACCACTTCAAGTATATTAGGGTTTTCATAAATTTATAATAATCCTATGATCACTCCCTTGAAATCCTATAAATTTTATGAACATTAGGAACCCATGACACCTTGAAGAGGTGTATGGTAGAATATGGGATGTTTTGAAGTTGGTTGGAAGGTTTTTGTGCAAACTAGTAACTAGGAAATTCATTTTTTGACAAGTTAAATACCTACTGTCCCTATTTTGAAAACGTGGGAAATCCAGGGGGTTGGGTGAACTTTTGGGTCAAAGATTTAGAAAATACTTTCCGAGATGAAACTATGGCCGAAAACGGGGATAAAAACGAGTTAATAACGAAGGAGATATGATTTTTCGAAGTTTAACGACTAAAACTTAATTCCAGAAAAATAAGCTTGCTGAATGGAAACTTTGTTTGGACAAAATGAGTCGTTTAACGTAACCTAGCTAAGCCAAACTACCAAAAATGTGATAGTACATGTTTATACGATTCCGGGGATATAAAGAACGTAGAAAATGAACTTATAACGACCAAGATATTCACGTTTACAACTCGGAAACTTATATATTTTTGACAGCTTTTAATGGTAATATTTTTACTACGTACTAACGACTAGTTTTGTGAAATTAGTTGAACATGTTTTCTTTGAGTCATGAAAAGTATTATACAACAATAGAAACACTATATTTGCCTTACGAAATACCATACAAGGATCGTAGAGTATCGTTTCAACATATATACATGGAAAGTAGTTTTTATAACTAAACAAGACAACAATGAGTATTTTTTTGACGATAAACGTTATTTTCAAAGAATACAAGTGGTAACGATAACATACGTACATGCATTCATATCATTGTTTTCATTGCTTACAATAGGTCACGTCATTCATTATAGGTTGTGGTTAGAAGCCCGAGCCTTACATCATTCCGTACACCATCATTTCACTGTTTGCATTACAGGTGAGTTTTCATAGCCCCGTTTTTAATTCAATATTTTATTTCAAATCCCATGAAGGAGAATACATTGCTTCACTTATTTTGTACATGCCAAAGTAGCTACATTTTCATACATTGCTTAAGTTGCTATCATACCACATTAAGTCCCCTTTATATTATCATGGACCGTTAATTTGCCTTTAAGCGAGAGTGAGTGAATAGATCTATTGAGGGTGACTCCTCGATTCGTGTTTGGGTTGCTCCAACGGGTACAAATGCATTTCATCTCTAACATTATTAGAGTGGCTGGTAACCACTCTGTTGGGGCAAAATTCTGGTTATGTCTAGCTTCGAGGTCATGAGCTTAAGAGCCAATGTAACTTCATTTTGACATCAAGTCACCTTATTTTTACTTATGGCTATTGTACACATCATTTAATCCATAAACCTATGATTTCTCACCAACTTTATGTTGACCGTTTTAGCAATGTATTTTCAGGTAACTAAGGTATATCTCATGGCATGCATGGAGTCATTTTAGTGAGTAGCAAGGATGACGCGTCTCATTTTGGATTTTTCATGCACTTATATATTATCGTTTGATTGTACCAAACTTGTTTCCTTTAACTTTTAAATACTTTGGGACCTATGTTTTGTAACTCTGAACTTCTTTTAAATAAATCAAATGATGTATTTTCCAAACGACATTTTAGGTCGTTCAATATAACTGTACTGTAGTGCTATGACCGTCACCCCCAGGTATTCCATTCCGCTGCCATTTAGGTATTTTGGGGGTGTGACATAACCTGTCAAAGATATCTAGGGAGTAGTGAAACCTAAGTAAACACAATTCTCCCATATATTGCTCACACCACTAGTTTAATTTAGTTTATTTTCATTTTTTGTATTTTATTTTGATTGCATCTTAGTTATTGGGTTAGTTGATTAGCAACTAATTCTGACCAACTCCTTCAAAACCGAGATTTTTATTTGCTTTTACAAAAACTAAAAAAAATACAAAAATAATCATCCCTCATCTCTAGACCTAGTCTTTAGGTTTTCTAATCCTAGCGACACTATTCCTAGCTGAACGATCAATCCCCCGGTACTTGTCATTATACTATAATACATCGATCAGGTACACTGCCTGGTGAGGGTTGTAAGAGATCCCTCGAGAGGTAAATCCTGGTGCAATCCCTACGCATCACCATGCTTTGACACCATCATGTTTTCACTGGGCCGTCGCGTCTTTTGCTCTTGACGCTGTCATCAAAATTCTCTTGTCGCCGTCAGGTACTGTTCCCAGCAAGGAAAATTAAGACTTTACCGTTTTCTTCACTTTTATGCTCCAAAAATGTCCAAAATGCTTCCTTTTCCAGAATTCACTCCAAAAGTACCTAAAATCACAAAAGGAACGATTTAGGGAAATATTTGATCAAATAAATTCCAATTCCGGCTTAAATGACCCCCTAAAAACGGATCATTTTTCGCCTTATCAATGCTCAAAACATTTTATAATGCAAGTTTTTGTCATAAACTATAAGATAACCCAAATGCTCCTAATTCAATGTGGCTTCGTTTGAATGTACCTGAAAATACATATTAGTTATGCATTCCCTTTAGCATTCAAGAGATTTTAGGCAAATGATGTTTTCGTAACATTTTTTATTTGTTTTAACAATGTGACGAAGTGCTATGTCCTAATTGTGGGAAGTTATTTCAAAAAGTTTACTTGGGGTGTTTGGAAAATCATGATAGTAATTAAGAAGATGCAATTCCTAACTAAGGGAAAACATGATTAGTTCATGACCAAGATTTTTCATGAATTAACAAATTTATGCATAAACCCTAAGATTTTAGTTTTTGTAAATGAGTGGAAATCCTAGACATGGATTAAACATGCAATTAATATAAATAAAACTTACAATTTTGATTGAAAAGGAGAGTACTTGAAAGATAGCCCTAATTTTCGAGTGTGTGAGTGTTTATGAGTGAATGGTGGCTGCTTATGGGTTGTAGTTATGAGTTAGGGAGTGTTTGATTTATGATTTAAAAGAAAAACAATCTGCAGAACTGGCGGAACCAAAAAGAGGGTTCCGCCCGTTATGACGAAGGGATCCGCCGGTTTAGCAATAGAAAAACTTAAATGATTTGTTTTGATTTTTGTGATTTAATCCCAACGTTCAAAACTACAAAGTAGGTTCCACAAGATCTAGTCCAAGTCTACGAAGGTTAAATGGTTGATGTTTGGAAAGATACATAAGGAAATCGACAATGTTGTTTACAAAGGATATTTTCTTGTTAGAGATGTTACCCTTTATGAACATTATCACGCACGAAATGATGACGGATTATGAGATATCAATTACGAGAGGGTTGAACTGGATTCTAATTTATGTTGATGGTTTCTTTGTTGGAAAAGATGTCGTCAAGTGGAATTTCATTGTTGATACGAGTATGCTTGATCCAACGGAGCTTGTTGACAAGTTTTTCCCGCCAACATGCATTCTGCTTCATTTGTTGAGGTAGCAAGAGCCATTTGTTTCTCAATGGACCATGAGGTGAGAAAGTGTTTAACAAAAGAGCAAGTACCACTTGTGCTTTTTCTATCCACTTAGTCATCGGCATGATCCGAGTTGGTATACACTATGGTTTCTATTCTCGTTCCTTTAGAATACCATAATCCTAAGTATGTAGTACCATTTGATGTATCCAAACAATCCCTTTAGAATGAATTGTTTTAGGATCTTCTTGAAAATATCCTTTGTAAACTTGCAATCATTTCTCTATGCGTAGTATTATCTACGGATTCACAAATCTCATTCTTGATGAGTCATAGAAAACTTAAATCCTTTTGTACTTGTGAAGAACTAGGAATGACTTTAAGTGATTATTCCATGCTTTTGTAGCTTGCTTAAGGTCTCAAGACATTTTTCACAACCATATGCTTTCAGTTTAGCTTTGTTTATTACATCATCTTTATCTATTTTGAAAAATCCATTTTGTTCCAATTGTTGGTTTACTTTTTGGTTGAGGAACTAGTGTCCAAAAAACTATTTTTATCAAATTTGTTTAATCATAACAATGACCCATGATTTATGTTTTGTAACCTTGTTTATATTATTTGATTCAATGGTTGACCCAAGATGGAAAAAGTTATTTTCACTTTGAACTTTTGTTCTTTAATGTTCCTATATTAACGTTCTTAATGACACTAGTTAGTGAATGACCTTTAGATTAAACATTGATATTTCTCCTTTTAATAGTCCATCTTTCATGTCATTAACTAGGCTTACTTGTCTTATAGTTGGTTGAACTTTCGACTAGGACATTATCTACCATAGATGATGCCTTAGAAGGAGGTAGTCTTTCGTTGAATGTTATGTTCAATAATTCCTCGACTCTTTAGGTTTCTTAGTTTCAAAAACAATATAGGCTTTGTTGTTTTGTGAATATCCAAGACATACATCGTCATAAGACTTTGGGTCGAATTTGATGTGTGTGAGTCCTTGGTATTTGACATAAAGCATTTTCTCCCAAACACTCTAAGATATTCAAATGTATTCTATTAACCTTTGTATACTCCATATGAAGTTTTGTTAAAGAGTGATTGAATTAAGACATGATTGAAAATATTAGTTGTTGTGTTAAAATACGTTATATCACAATCATTTGTGAGGAGTTTTGTTTATTAAATTTGCAAGCATCACAAAAGTGTTGGTCATCTTATCAATTAGGAAATTCTTAGTTAGCTCACTTGTACACAAGCATTAAGTAAGACTCACACAAGATTTTCTATTGTCTATGCCCAAGAGCTTAATGGATTGAAGCACCTTATGTATCCTATACGTTGTTATGTGGAAATCCTTTGACCACAGAGGATCCAATCCTCTTTATAACCAACTAGTAAGAAGGACTACTTAACGACTTATACTACACACGATAAGTCTTAAGCTAAAAACACGAGACAACAATAGGTAAGTTTGAAGGAAAGCGTACCTTTTAAGTTCCATAAAGATGCTACCAAGAAAGATATACATTATGCGTTTCATCTTAACTTGTAGGAAAGCTTGGAAACTCAAGTACTCATGAATTCAAGGTGGTTAGTCGAACATATATAAGCATAGAACAAAATAACCTTTGTCCTTTTAACATAAGCTTCTATTTGAGATTGAGTAACTTCTAAACTTCTTTTCTAGGCTTAACAAACTTTACTTCCTTTGTTTTACTTGTTGATGATGCATTCAAGTTAAATCCTAATCCGGTTTTTTCTCTAAATGACTTTTGACTTTTCAACAAGTTTTCAAGAGATTTTGAACTTTCTTCAAATTTAACTAACATTTTTCCTTTTTCATTTTGTCTTTTAATTTCATGTTTGTAATTTTGACATATTTGGCATTCTAGATCAATTTCAATATTACTCTCAAGTCTAGAAATTTTATCTTCCAACATGATTTCCATTTCAAACTTGTTCTTGAGAGATTTTGAAGGTTCATTGTTAAAGATTGCTTTTAGGTCCATGTTACACAAATGTTTAGACTCATTTTCTAGTTTAGAGAATTCTAAGACGAATGTGTCAAAGCAAAAGTGTTTGGTTTCAAGTTTTACCCTGTTTGTAGTTTTATCCAATATACAATTGCAAACTGGATAGTTGTCTTCATCTTCATCCGTGTCGCTCCATGATTCGTAAGCAAGTCCTCTTAGAGCTTGACCCAAGTTTTCATCTTTATTAATACCTTCATTTAAAACATTTAAACTCGTAGCACTTGTATTTACTTCAACTAAGTGTCTATCTGTTAGTTTTTCTAAGACTTCTAACTCATACGTAAGATCAAATTGATCATCTTTGACTTGACATATTTCTTGATGAAAGTTTAATATATCTTTCCAAATGTCATTAGCCGTTTGACAAAAATACACTCTTTCATATTCAATCCTTGGTAAAGCTTTATAGATCATTATCTTAGCTTTAGTGTTTTTATCAAATTTGAGATAATCATCTTGATTTTCAAAACTTGTTTTTGTTGGTTTAAAATCACCAATGGAAATAATATGCCAAAGATCTTGATCAATTAATCTCACATAGTTTTCAAATTAATTTTTCCATTCAAGGAAATTTTATTTTTCAAATAGCAGTGGTCTTTGAGTAGATTGCCCTTCTTTGAGATTTTCAAAATCCATGGATCGATCCAAGTTTTAAAATACAATATATTTTAAGACCTTGAGTAACGTAGCTCTTGATGCCAATTGTGGAAAACTAGAATGGGGTTGAATAGTTTACCGTTTTTTGACTTGTTTATCTTTGAAAACTTTGCGCGTAAATAGACAATTGAAACTAATTGACAATAAGTAATATGCAATAGTAAAGAAAGAAACGATCAAACCACAACACGGATGTTTATCGTGGTTCGGATACAAGGACTCTTTTTCCTTGCCCTACTCCACACCCCGAGTATCCAACTCGAGAGTTACTAATCACTAGTCAACAAGCTCCTTTCACCGGCGTAGAAAACTTTACACGTCGCTTACACTTTATTCGGTACAAAGCTAAATACCGGGTCCTAGTTCAAGGTAGAACCACCCTAACGTCGCCTAACCAATATTTCCGACACTAAGCTAGAGTTAATGCAACTTTTCATCTTAGAATGCTCTGAACCTGCCAGTTGGAACTTGAACCTGGAGGTTCGGACTTGACTGCTCAACCTTAGGTTTGTGTTTGAACCATGGGTTTGAACCTCAGCTTTCAACCATAGGTTGAGATGAAATTTGCTTCATAATATCCTTTTCAAGTTAACATAAAACTCCATCCTTTAATAATCTTTTTTTCACCAAATCACACCTCTTTCTTTCATTAGAGATCCTCTCAAATAACACAAATGCAACGGAAGTCATCATACTTGAATCAATATCTTTGACGAAACTCTTTTCTTCAATATTTCCTTTATCCTTTATCATTTCTTCGTCAACCTTGGATGTTTCCTTGCACCTAGACTTGAACACAACTTAATAACAAATAAGCGTAAAAATGCTAATAAACATAACTAAATAATATATAAAATATATAAATAACGCGACTCTAATATAGACAAAATAAGCGTTATCAAATCCCCCTCACTTAAGTTTTGCTTGCCCTCAAGCAAAGTAATAAAATCATTTTACCAATAGCCACTTCTTGTGATTTCCAAAAGTTCTCACAAGTCGTCCTTATTGCCAAAGCAAAAAGTTCAAAAAGTGAGTTTTATACTTTATACGTGAAATTTAAACGGAATACTCGGTTAAGCTAGATAACATAACTAAGCTCCTCACAATTTTTAATTTCACTCTCCCTCATTTTTTTTTCTGGAGGAATGTTTCACACAATAGCTCAGTCATGATTTTATCTCATACCATAAGCTTGTACAAGTATCAAAACTAATCCAGATTATGTAAGAAATAAATAAATCAATCAAAGAGGACTTTTATTCGGGTTAAAATGTTAGGCTAAGGGTTAAAATAAACAATGCTCAAATAACTTCTTTATAAAAACATGTTTAATTTGATATCTTAATTTGGTTTGTCAGAATCTTGTTAATTGTTACATAGGCACTCATTTTTTCACAAACCATACAGTAGCTTGGCGCGTCAGCCACGCGTTGACGCGTGGGTGACGCGTCAGGAGCAGGTATGTAGTACGGGGAATTTTGGCTACCGTTTGTTATTTTATATGTTTCGAAGGTTTATTTGTCATCATTAAAACATTAGGAGATCTTGATAATGTTGCCTCAACAATCTCCCCCTTTTTGATGATGACAAATAAAAACCGAAAGCAAATAAAATTACAAAACGTAGCGAAGATAAAGCGCGCCTTTGGTGTAGCTTGCGTCTTGACCTTGCCTTGTAATTTGGTGAAGCCTTTGTTTCTTTAACTTGAATAGGTCTTTACATTGTTGCTTTCTTTCTCCCCCTTTTGTCGAATTAAAAAGGCGGGACTTCAAAGTAGCTTGTTAATGCACCCGAACGTGCTCCCCCTTGAACATAGCTCCCCCTTGATCGTTGCTCCCCCTTGTTCCAAGGTGGGGATCCATGGGTCAAGAGCCTTACCTTTGCAGTGGCCTAGCTACATAAGACATACACGCAACAAACAAGAGATCCTCACATGTGAAAGTCCAAAGTGAGTTAGATGGCCATTTGGATCCTTGCAACATGGGTTAGTTCACAACAATATATATACGTTTGTCCAATATGACTCTAATAACCGATTGTTAAGCATGATAAAATTAAAGAAAGTGCATTTATTATTATCATAAAGCATGAAAGCTAGAAGTACAACCATGTCATGATACCGTGATAACTTAGGAAAACAAAAGACATACAAAGAACTCTCAAAACACACCTAGGCAATACATTATTAAAGAAACTAGATACTGTGATCAATAAGATTGTCCTCACAAGTGTCATCACCCTTATCATTATGCACAATGCATGTCATATTTGAAGCCAATGCTTGTAGCATTTTAACTCCTTCATGGAGGGATTTGAGCATTTCACGATTTTCTTCTCTATTATCTTTAATGGAATTGAGCATGTCAATTGTGTTTTCACAACAAATTGCGTGATTTCCCTCACGAAGTTTTGGGCTTAAGGGCTTTTTTATCTTTTCCCAAACTTTTTCTTCACCAATTCCCCTAAATGGAGATGTTGTGACTTGAGCATTGTTAGGATTACCCCAAACATCATCTTGCATTAACTTTTCAAGGTTTACCCTAAGATATTGTTGTTGTTGGGTATTATGCATAAACCATCCTTTTCCCATCCCAACACTCTTAGTTGGAGCTTGAAGAACAACATTGTTGTCAACAATTTCTTGACTACCATTATTGGCACTCAATGAGTTAGTGTCACTACTCAAGAGAATGACATTGTCAAGAACATTGTTTGGAGAGGATGGTTGGCTATTCATTTTTATCTTGATTGAGATTTTTAGGTGAAAATCTTAGTGTCCACATCTAATCTTTAAATAATGGTAAAATGGGATTAGGTATGGTTAATAGCTTCTTGTATCCAACGGGTATTAAGGTAACTAGTACTAAGATTCCTAATTAAGTGTACAAGGTGCAAAGCTCAAGAGGAAGAGAATATATAGAGAAGGTGATTCTGCTTTATGGATATGAGATATTTTAGTGGTAAATGATAGTTGGATTTGGTAGAATTAAAAGCAATAGAAGACTTATCTAGTAATTATATTCAAGAACACATAATATGTAACCTGCATCTCATCATACATGAACTAGGTGCAAGCATTTCATGTAAGATATCTCAAGAATGTAGTTGTATGTGTATATAAATCAAGTGTATTTTCAATTTAAGTACACAAACTAGATCCTATGAACCATCACACATTATATAGAAAGTCAATACACAATACATGATATCTCCGGTTCATAGTTTGTTTTTTAGTGTGTCGACTTTAATAATCCTTATGTGTTACTTGCATTAACAACATAAGTTCCTAAGATCTCGGATGAGGAACTTAGCTTAATTAGTTTATTCATTAGGTATTTTAGTTTGTTATGCAATACCATACCAAATTCGAACCACATGAATTCTCTTCAACTACGTAAGTAGTTTGTATGTTTGCACAAAATCTTTTCATTTCTCTTCTTCCCTAACACAAAGCATGCCATATTCACATAAATTGAACATGTAGATATAGATGTACATTCTTCAATACGATTGTGAGTCATAATCCGAAGTTTTATCTAATCTTGGTAATTTGACACAAATGACTTTCAATCTTATTAAGTGTTAATAAGATATTTTTGTGTTAAATTTTCTTGTTCATTGCACATAATATAGACATGTAGAATCTTGGATATTATCAATCATCGTTTGAATAATGAATTGATATATATCTTTCCTCTCAGAAAACATTTAATTGTATTTCCATCCATGTCTCCACATAAGTCCTAGACATATAAGCATATAAGCTCTAGTAACACCTAAAGGACGTGCAAACGACTTCTAGTCAAATCATTTTATCTTAAGGATTGTTCTTCTAAGATGCATGTCAATCATGAACATCTAGACCAAATATCCACGTCTTTTGACCGAATGCAACTCAAGTATCCACGTCTTTTGACCAAATATACTTCAGAGACCAACCAAAACTGAACTTCGGGACGAAGTTCCTGTTAGAAGGGAAGACTGTCACACCTCGTAATTTCTGGTCATTTTCCAAACCTCGACAATTTACTATTCACAAGTTACTATTCATCATTTACTATTCATCGATCACTATTCATCGTTTTCGAGGTCAATTTGACATTCTGAGAAGCGTTCAGAAATTTTACTATTCACTTGACACTATTCATTTTCGGAAGAAAATCACTATTCACGTGCATTATTCATGTCATCGTAAATTTAGTTTACGAATGTTCAAATTCGCGAACCGTATTGGTTCAGGAGCGAATTCATGCATTATTATCAGGGACATTTCATACGGACTAGAAATAGTCTGCATATCATTATTAGGGTACTTGCATGCTATTCCACTCGTAGGATAACTAAATTAATACTTTTGGTATTATTAACGATTTACGTACGTTTATTTTAAATAAACGCTAATACGCGAACTATAAATGTGTCTAACATGTCCGACACTCCCGACTATGATCCCAATATATTTTTATACTCACTTCTATAATATAAAAATTGTAATATTAATTTACCCGGTATTTTGGAAATTTAACTATTACGTATCGTACGTTTAACTTAATAACGACGGTTTTCACCAAAATTAAACAATAATCACCCTAACTCTCCGTACTTGTACCCGGCATATTTTTACAATTTTTACGACTTTATTACGTCCCGAATAACTTCAATAAAATTTATTTCTAACAAACCCGGTACCCGATTAAACCTAAAACCAACTAATACTACACAATCTTATCATTAACTCACTAAATAATTACCCAACACAAACCCCCTTTTCCCTCCTTTGTGAACCGCCCCCCCCCCCCCCCCCTCCTAAGCCATCTAATGAGCTAACTTCACCAACTTAATTTAATGCTCACCAAACATTTGTCTAAGTATAAATTAAACTTTTCATCCATTTTAATCACAAAAATCATTTTTACTAAGGCAAGCAAACTTTTTTTTTCTCTCTTTTCTCTTATGGTGAATTCGAACTAGGGTGTTCAAGGAGCAAGAAGAATAAATTTTACAAGATCTTGGTATAAACTAGTTTATATAATCATCCTTGTTGGAGTTTTGAAATAAAAACTCAAGGATTAGTAGGTTTTTCATCATCTAAACTCTCTAAACCATCAAGTAAGTATACAAACTCATTTTTATGATTTTTACAAGTTATTATTATGTTTATATAATTTTCTTACAAGATCATATACATGCATCAACTTGTACCACTCTATTTTTGTATATATAAACTTTGAAGTCCTAGAAATGGAAACATATGAAACCCTTGTTAGACCTAGTGGATTGATGATGTTTAAGGATCCATGACACCCCAAGAAGGTGTATGGTAGGATTAGATTAGCTTTGTGGTGTTTGAAAGTGGTTTGATGGAGGATGGAACTAGTTTGGAGACTTGAAAATGGTTTTTGAAACAATAAGATTACCTACTGTCCCTATTTTAATTTCGTGGGAAAATCAGTAGATGGTGGCCAAGTTTTGACCAAAGATTTAGAAAATACATTCAAAAACGAAACTTTAGGCGAAAGAATGGACTAAAACAAGCTTATAACGAAGGAGATATGATTTTTGCAAATTTAACGACGAAAACTACTTTTACAAAAAAACTGCTTGCTGTTAGGCAGATTTCAATGGGTAAAAAGAGGCATTAAACGTAACCTAAAAGAGCCGAGTTGTCAAAAATATACTAGTATATACAAAGACGAATCCGTGGACATAAAGAACGAGGAAAACGAGCTTAAAACGACCGAGTTATACCCATTTTAACATCGTCAAAACTATATATATATTTTTGGTCACAAATAAAAATAATAACTTACGCACTAAATGGTATATTTTTTTTTCTAGAAATGATACTAAGGACTATATTCTTAGCAAATGAATACGTATGGCCCAAGAGAATATTTATACGACTTAAACGACGTTATCTTAAGGTTTTCGATACAAGGAATTTAACGCTAACATTTTCATACGAGATAATACGACAAGTTATATACTTCTATATATGGACTATTTTCCTAAGTATGGAAACTATTTTACTATGATGATAACTAGTATTTCCAAATTACGAGTGGTATGGGTATCATGTGCATGTGCATTCATTTCATTACGGCTTGATCTAAATTAGATCGCGATTATTCATTTAGGTTGCGGCTAGTGTTCGCGCCTCATTGTCCCGACTACTTTTACATCATTGTACCATCGTTGTACCATCCTTTCGAGGTGAGTTCTCATAGCCCCGTTTTTAGTACTTATTTGATTTTAAATCCCACGGGGGAGAATACATTGCACAATTATTTTTGTACATGCCCAAGTATTAAATTTCATACATTGCTTAAGTTGGTAGTACTATCACTTCAAGTCCCCTTTATTATCATGGACCGTTAATTATATTGCCAAGCGAGAGTGAGTGGATAGATCTATCGAGGGTGACTCCTCCATTCGTGTTTGGGTTGCTCCATAAGGAAAACGAATGCATTTCATGTCTGAATATTTAGAGTGCCTGATAAACACTCCTTTGGGGCCAATTTTAGTTCGTCGAGCTTCGGTGCCATGAGCTTAAGAGACAATGTAGCTTTTTGACATTTTAGTACTTTACATTATACTTGTGGCTTATTGTACATACGATTTAACTTATAAACCTATGATTATTCACCAACTTTATGTTGACCGTTTTCGCAATGTATTTCTCAGGTTATTAAGGTAGCTCATGTTGCATACATTTGGACCTTCATGGAGTCGCGGAGTCGACGCGTCTCACTATATTTTCTGCACTTATGAAACGTTTGATCTTGTTGAACTTATTTTAACTATTTTGGCAAACTCTTTTGGGACCTAAGCTTTGTAAACTCTGAATGATTTGATGATCAAACGCTGTATTTTCTAAACGACACTTTAGGTCGTTCAATATAACGGTAAACTATGGTGCTATGACAGTCACTCCCAGGTATTCCATTCCGCTGCCATTCAGGTATTTTGGGGGTGTGACAGATTGGCATCAGAGCTAAGGTTATAGCGAACTAGGATGTATCTTGGACCCTAGACTATAACCACATCATCATAGCATCTCATCTTTTCATCATAGGTGCATATTCACTATACATGTTGTTTTACGCACACACTGTGCAAGTTATTCATACCCATACTCATATATATATATGATTATATTGACCTGGTTCACAAGTGACATGTCTTCAGATACCCACGCTGTTATCCTTTCATCGGATTCCGACATTGAAGATGCCTTGTCATCTTCCACTACCATTATACCACCAGTTACACGTACACCACCATTAGCACTATTGAATTGTCATAAGAGCGAGGTTCTCATTCAGCCTATACATAGAATGCCGTTTGGTAGAGTATTCAGACTTAATTTTAATGGACTTATTTGGATGCTTATTACAAGGGAGATAGCATGTTTTATTTCCTTCACTAGTAGGACGCTTACTACTTAGGTACTACCACCATCGTTGGTTACTAATTACACTATTGGTCGTCCCATAGTGCGTACTTCAGCTTTACCTCTTAGATGTCGCGAAATAGCGCGAAAGAGGGTAGTATCCCATTCACTATTATCACCATTATCTCTTAACTCATCACTGGGATTTCATCGTCATCAATGTTATTCTCATCCTTTAGAATACCACCATTGTCAGTTTCCTTTCCCATTTTCACTTGCCACGAATTAGATAACATCTTGTGGATAATACCAAGATTACGGACTCAACAGGAACATCCGCAGGTTCCTCAAGAATGGTTTAGAACCTACGCTATCTAGAACTTGATCGATGTACAACTACAGACACCACTTCAGGACTATCCCGACCTTATGATGCCGTAAAACCTGATTTCACCTAGAAGGACTACAGGAAGTCTTTAGACTAGACTTATATCCTTACTAGCTTTTACTATTACCCTAGCCACGAGAGGTGTGGCATAGTTCGAAGAAACTTGTAGTATTTTGATTTATGTACAAACGGAATCACCAAGTATTGACTCTACTATAGGGGAATGGTTGTGCCATCTATGATATTGGCCCATATAGACCGAAACCTTCATGTATTATATTCATGTGTTATGAATATGATGATGTTATTACCTATAGATTCTCATGGACTCTTATGATTTGATGGAGATAGATTTAAGCAAACCACTCCAAGCATGACGCAAGCCGCTGTTGGACAATTCATTGCCAGGAACGTAACTACCGCCCTCACCAAGGAACTTACTCACGTGGAATTTATGGGTTGTAATCCCTCCTCCTTTAGCGGAAATATTGACACAAAAGAATTTCTCAAATGGTGCGAAGAATTAGAAACAATCTTTCAAAGTGGTGACTGCCGTAAGGAAGACAAAGTTAAGTTCGCCACTTGCACTTTTCAGAAGCATGCCCAGAAATGGTGGACTAAGTATGTCCAGGTAGTAGGAGTTGATGCTGCTTACTCACACTCTTGGGAGAAACTAAAAAGGATGATGAGTTTGAAGTTCTGTGTGAAAAGCGAATTACAAGCAATTGAACAAGAAACACTAAACCTTACCATGGAAGGAGATGATGTTGTCAAGTATACTGCTTATTTTTATGATTTTGATCGACTAGGCTCTGCAATGGATGAACCGGAAAGCAAGAGACTTGAAAGGTACGTCGGAGGACTTTCTCCTGAAATTCGTAGGATGGTCATCGCATGTGAACCCAATACCATGTCTGAAGCTATCCAGATGGCAATCGAAACAAAGGAACTCATAGTTCGCGACAAGACATCGGGAGACAATAATAACAACAAGAGAAAGTGGGACGGTAATCTGGATGCTAATGCTTCTCAACAACCGTTTAAGATACAACAAGTGGTGGAGACCTGTGCTGTGGGGTCAAGCCAAAAGAAAAGGTATGTTGGTAATTTACCCGAGTGCAACAAGTGTCAGTTTCATCACAAAGGATCTTGCCCCTCTCAATGTAAGAACTGCCAAAAGCTTGGACATGAAACCAAGGATTGCAAGGCTCCCACCCTCGCAAAGCATCAGAAACTCTCGGTAACCTGCCGCGAGTGTGGAGTAGTGGGACACTTCAGGAGTGAATGCCTAGAGTTGGGAAGCCAGAATTGGAAGAAGAAGTTTATGTTAGTTATGTGAACCATAGGTTGAGCCCTCTAGGGTTGTACTTTCTTTTGGTACTTTCTATAAGTACGTTGATGTAACCTAGTTATATTAAGCACTTTCCTATCTAATGTAATGACTATCTTTTGTTACCTCTGTGATAACCGTAGCCTTTGTTCATTCCATTTTCTATTGCAATGGCGCAATTTTCAATCATTTAGCAACATTATACCATTGTCTTATTAGGGATTTGACCGATTTCGTATTTGACGGATTAATAGATTATTACCAATCCATAGGATTTACCCATGTATCCGATAAACCATTCAACGAGTTTTATTTCAAATTATTTTACTACCTTATGGGGAAATTGTTTTTACCGAATTTCTAAAATAAGTCGTTTTGTTACCGTACTATAAACTGATTATCCAATATGACGCCAAATATTTACTATTATTACGCGAAACAATTTTTATATTACTTTGGAAGGAAATAATTAGTATACCATTTTTAATAACAACGCGTTGAACACCATCTAAAGCTTTTGAGAAAAATAATATTATTTTGATTAAATCAAGCATCGCATCATTAGTCCTCAACTATACATAGCCTGATCACCTATGTATACTTCAGGAAAGATTATGCCATGAAGGAAATAGTTACTTTACAAAGTATTGTTAATAACAATCTTCATCCAAAAGCGTTTTAAACAAATAAACTCTTTTATGAATATTTCTTTCTGACAAATTTTCTCTGGATACTTACCCCACCTGTCACACACTTAGTCATTAAGTTAGACTTTCCATTGACTTCTTTGGGAGAGACTTCCCATATTAAGTACTAGGAGGATTCCTCGATACAAGAAAAACAATAAAAGGGTTACGAAAACTACTAACCTAGAATAGAAGTATACACCAAGGCAATTTATAGCTCAATAACAGTTCTAAGATGCCACTAGACCATCCGACCCACCATCTCTGACCTAGTTGTCCAATTTATTATTCAAGGGTACTAGTTAGACTGATCTACAGGATCAAACACATTGTGAAGGTACGCTAAGCAACACCATGGGAATAAACCAAGCCTCCTAACCGATACTGTAAAGTGTTTGAGTTAACATGGTCTCATCCATACGCAAACTTCCCTGCAGTGAGTTTACGACAAGAATGATTGATTCGAATTATGGATATCGATATAGATTCCCCTAAAGCATTATGCTCTTTAGGACTTCTGGATAACCTCACCTATACATCGAGAAAGGCATCAGACTCAAGAATATCTCCCCAGCTACATGTGAAGACAATACGGAAATTCATCGACATTGTATCAATTGAAACCCTCATATTGCCAACATGATGGCAATTTCAACGATAAACCATCTCAAGACTTAAGTTGGTTGAATACCTAGGCTTGTAGTTTTGCCAGATAACCACCAATAGGTACCGTCCAATATCAGAAACCGAACGTTAGACATCTATGCATTATGCGAACATTGCCTATCCTACTATTTTATCCTTGTTAGTATTTTCACTTTATGTAAAGTCGATTTAAAATTTGTGTTTATACAAATCACATATCTCGTAGAAAATAATTTTTGAATTGCCTATTTTGAACAAATACGATCCTTTTAATCAATATTTAGCTAAACCATTGTACAATGGGAAATATATAAACATCAAACTTTGGTAAACAGTCCTATTCGCAACCTATTTGAAAACCGCGTCACATTTCCTAACTATTGAATTTTGAATCATCAAGAAAGATATTATTTAGTAAACCATTTGCTCCATTTTCTAAATTCGTTTATTCAGAAAAAGATTTCGACCAAAAACTCAAAAATCGCGAGATAAATTTTGAAAACCAATCACCATGCTACATCGCTTATGCATTTAGGGCTTTGTGACTTGACAATAAGGAATATTGGAATATGTGATGAAGGAAACTAGGAGGAACACCATAGAACGATTACAAACGTCATTAATGGAAACCAAGCATAGTAGGCAAAGAATGACACATGTCTTAGCAAGTCATTAGACCAAAACACAAGAAATCAAAGTTTGTTACCCATAGCCTATCCCCTTTATATGACGCTGAGTTCGAAAGACGTAACGTGGAGGAATTAGTCACAAGATTTATTGTACCGTTTCAATTATTCCTGATAAAGGTGATCGAATCACCTTGGACTACTAGCAATCATTTTAAGATTTCCTTCGGAACCCCATTTAAATGTAAACACCGCCTATTATCCTCAGATCGATGGTCATAACGAGAGAACGATTCAAACATAGGAAAGTTATACGCAGAGTATGAGTGATTGACTCTAGAAATGGTTGGACTAATCATTTACCATAAATCGGATTCTTTTACAACCATAGTTATCGCGCGAGCATAGAGACTACACCATTTGAGGCACTTTATGGTCGAAGTACCAATTACCCGTTTACCAACCGAAATCGGAAAGTTAAATTCACTGGTCTAGAACTAAACCATGGAACAACAAAGGAAATTTCACAAGTCAAGAACCAGTTACAAACAACGAGAAACTGGTAGAAGTTAGGTTGGTACATGACGCACATCATACGGATTGGGTATCCTTGAACAAGCAAATTTACTAGATTCACGTGGAAGAACGAACTAAATTGAAAGCTTTGTCTTGGAGAGGCATGATACGATTTTGGTAACACGAGAGATTGAACCTTTAAGTATATTGGACCATTTCAGATTCATGTTAGAATCGACCAGCTGGCATATAAGATTGGAGTTCTGACAGAGTTCAGCAACATATATTACCTATATTACATTATAAACCTGAAGAAGCGCTGATCATCTATTGACGAACCGAACTCGGAAAAAGCCAAACTCACTATTCCGGTAGGCATTCATGAAATAACCAGAAATTTCCTACAAGTCAAGAATCAATTACAAATTCTATAAGTTGTAAACCATTAAAACCTCAAGTTGGTAGCCAAATTTCGTTGAAAGCTCTGCCTAGGAAAGGCATGATATTATTCGGAGAGATTTGGAAAGTTAAAACCGATATACACTGGAACACTTAATAGTTCGGACAGAGTAGGCCTAGTGGCCGTCAGACTTGAGCCTTGTTAAGGAACAGCCGGATTACACAACTGTGTTTCACCTAATCAAATCCAGGAAATGACTTTCAGATTAGTCAATCATAATCCCATTGGGAAAAGGATCTAACCCTGAGACAAACGTAAACTTGGTAAGAGAACCAGTAGAAAGCATGGACCATGAGGTCGAACGGTTGAAGCAAAGTCAAATTCCTAACGTGAAAGTTCGCTGGAATTCTTGAAAAGGACCCGAATTTACTTGGGAACGAGAGGACCGAATGCAACTCAAGTATCCACGTCTTTTGACCAAATATACTTCAGAGACCAACCAAAACTGAACTTCGGGACGAAGTTCCTGTTAGAAGGGAAGACTGTCACACCTCGTAATTTCCGGTCATTTTCCAAACCTCGACAATTTACTATTCACAAGTTACTATTCATCATTTACTATTCATCGATCACTATTCATCGTTTTCGAGGTCAATTTGACATTCTGAGAAGCGTTCAGAAATTTTACTATTCACTTGACACTATTCATTTTCGGAAGAAAATCACTATTCACGTGCATTATTCATGTCATCGTAAATTTAGTTTACGAATGTTCAAATTCGCGAACCGTATTGGTTCAGGAGCGAATTCATGCATTATTATCAGGGACATTTCATACGGACTAGAAATAGTCTGCATATCATTATTAGGGTACTTGCATGCTATTCCACTCGTAGGATAACTAAATTAATACTTTTGGTATTATTAACGATTTACGTACGTTTATTTTAAATAAACGCTAATACGCGAACTATAAATGTGTCTAACATGTCCGACACTCCCGACTATGATCCCAATATATTTTTATACTCACTTCTATAATATAAAAATTGTAATATTAATTTACCCGGTATTTTGGAAATTTAACTATTACGTATCGTACGTTTAACTTAATAACGACGGTTTTCACCAAAATTAAACAATAATCACCCTAACTCTCCGTACTTGTACCCGGCATATTTTTACAATTTTTACAACTTTATTACGTCCCGAATAACTTCAATAAAATTTATTTCTAACAAACCCGGTACCCGATTAAACCTAAAACCAACTAATACTACACAATCTTATCATTAACTCACTAAATAATTACCCAACACAAACCCCCTTTTCCCTCCTTTGTGAACCGGCCCCCCCCCCCCCCCCCCCCTCCTAAGCCATCTAATGAGCTAACTTCACCAACTTAATTTAATGCTCACCAAACATTTGTCTAAGTATAAATTAAACTTTTCATCCATTTTAATCACAAAAATCATTTTTACTAAGGCAAGCAAACTTTTTTTTCTCTCTTTTCTCTTATGGTGAATTCGAACTAGGGTGTTCAAGGAGCAAGAAGAATAAATTTTACAAGATCTTGGTATAAACTAGTTTATATAATCATCCTTGTTGGAGTTTTGAAATAAAAACTCAAGGATTAGTAGGTTTTTCATCATCTAAACTCTCTAAACCATCAAGTAAGTATACAAACTCATTTTTATGATTTTTACAAGTTATTATTATGTTTATATAATTTTCTTACAAGATCATATACATGCATCAACTTGTACCACTCTATTTTTGTATATATAAACTTTGAAGTCCTAGAAATGGAAACATATGAAACCCTTGTTAGACCTAGTGGATTGATGATGTTTAAGGATCCATGACACCCCAAGAAGGTGTATGGTAGGATTAGATTAGCTTTGTGGTGTTTGAAAGTGGTTTGATGGAGGATGGAACTAGTTTGGAGACTTGAAAATGGTTTTTGAAACAATAAGATTACCTACTGTCCCTATTTTAATTTCGTGGGAAAATCAGTAGATGGTGGCCAAGTTTTGACCAAAGATTTAGAAAATACATTCAAAAACGAAACTTTAGGCGAAAGAATGGACTAAAACAAGCTTATAACGAAGGAGATATGATTTTTGCAAATTTAACGACGAAAACTACTTTTACAAAAAAACTGCTTGCTGTTAGGCAGATTTCAATGGGTAAAAAGAGGCATTAAACGTAACCTAAAAGAGCCGAGTTGTCAAAAATATACTAGTATATACAAAGACGAATCCGTGGACATAAAGAACGAGGAAAACGAGCTTAAAACGACCGAGTTTTACCCATTTTAACATCGTCAAAACTATATATATATTTTTGGTCACAAATAAAAATAATAACTTACGCACTAAATGGTATATTTTTTTTTCTAGAAATGATACTAAGGACTATATTCTTAGCAAATGAATACGTATGGCCCAAGAGAATATTTATACGACTTAAACGACGTTATCTTAAGGTTTTCGATACAAGGAATTTAACGCTAACATTTTCATACGAGATAATACGACAAGTTATATACTTCTATATATGGACTATTTTCCTAAGTATGGAAACTATTTTACTATGATGATAACTAGTATTTCCAAATTACGAGTGGTATGGGTATCATGTGCATGTGCATTCATTTCATTACGGCTTGATCTAAATTAGATCGCGATTATTCATTTAGGTTGCGGCTAGTGTTCGCGCCTCATTGTCCCGACTACTTTTACATCATTGTACCATCGTTGTACCATCCTTTCGAGGTGAGTTCTCATAGCCCCGTTTTTAGTACTTATTTGATTTTAAATCCCACGGGGGAGAATACATTGCACAATTATTTTTGTACATGCCCAAGTATTAAATTTCATACATTGCTTAAGTTGGTAGTACTATCACTTCAAGTCCCCTTTATTATCATGGACCGTTAATTATATTGCCAAGCGAGAGTGAGTGGATAGATCTATCGAGGGTGACTCCTCCATTCGTGTTTGGGTTGCTCCATAAGGAAAACGAATGCATTTCATGTCTGAATATTTAGAGTGCCTGATAAACACTCCTTTGGGGCCAATTTTAGTTCGTCGAGCTTCGGTGCCATGAGCTTAAGAGACAATGTAGCTTTTTGACATTTTAGTACTTTACATTATACTTGTGGCTTATTGTACATACGATTTAACTTATAAACCTATGATTATTCACCAACTTTATGTTGACCGTTTTCGCAATGTATTTCTCAGGTTATTAAGGTAGCTCATGTTGCATACATTTGGACCTTCATGGAGTCGCGGAGTCGACGCGTCTCACTATATTTTCTGCACTTATGAAACGTTTGATCTTGTTGAACTTATTTTAACTATTTTGGCAAACTCTTTTGGGACCTAAGCTTTGTAAACTCTGAATGATTTGATGATCAAACGCTGTATTTTCTAAACGACACTTTAGGTCGTTCAATATAACGGTAAACTATGGTGCTATGACAGTCACTCCCAGGTATTCCATTCCGCTGCCATTCAGGTATTTTGGGGGTGTGACACAAATACTCTAAAGTACTCTAGGGAAGGCTTCCTATTTCTAAGTATCTCATATGGTGTTTTATATATGACCTTTCTAATATGGACTCTATTAAAGATATAGCATGCGGTATCTAAGGCATGACACCAAAACTTTTGTGGGATGGATTGCTCGTCAAGTAATGCACGACTCATCTTTCGTAACTTATGATGTGTTTTTTCAACAATCTCAAGCGATTGAGAAGTGAACGGGCCTGATAAGTTATAAGATATTCCATGTTGTTCATAAAAGCTTCCAAATTGCAATTTATCAAAATCACTACTATGAATTATTTTTATTGAGAAAATAGAACAATCAAGTAGGTTTTCAAGTTTCCTTCTCAAAATATCAAATTTATTTAAGACTCCATCCTTAGATTCTAAAAACAATACCCATAAGTAATTTGAATAATCATCTACAATCATCAAAGTGTAGAAGTTTCCTCCGTAACTTTGGATTGGAGATGGACCATACAAGTCTAAGTGCACCAACTCTAAAACCCTATTAGTTGCCACTTCATTCCTATTCCTATTGCTTGCTTGTCCTTGACTCCTTAGACATGTATCACAATAATGTCTCTCAAAACTCAACTTTGGTAAATTCCTTACTAGCTCGTTGGAAGCTAGGTTTTGGACTAACCTAATATTGGCATGACCTAACCTCCTATGCCAAAGCGTTGAGTTATCCACCATGGATGTAAGACGTATGTGTTGTTTGGAGTTATCTCCCAACTTGCATGTATATAAGTTATTCCTTTTATGACCTTTAGCTAACACAACACCATTTTTACTAATAGTACAATCTACTTTAGTAAATTTTACTTCACAATCATCATCACTTAATTAACTCACACTAATCAAATTAAAGTTTAGACCTCTAACATGCTCAACATTGGTAATTTCTATAGAGTCATGAAGGACATTACCTTTGCCGACAATTTTGCCGTTAAGTTTGCTTCCAAAAATGACATGATTGCCATTATACTCCATGTATGAAGTAAACAATCTTCTATTCCCGGTCATTTGTTTAGTGCATCCGCTATCCACTACCCACTCATCCGGTTGTAGATCACTTTTGAGACAAACCTACAACAAAGACACAACTCATACTTTTGGTACCCATTTTTTCTTGGATCCATTTCGGTTAGCATTTATATTGCTGATATGCGGGATTGCGCCCTCGCAACAGGTTTTACCTCTCAAGAGATCTTGAGAAGCTCGCAATCCCCGCCAAGCAGTGTACCTGATTGTTGTAGTATAGTATAGTGACAAGTACCGGGGGATTGATCGTTCAACTCAGGAATAGTGTCGCTAGGATTAGAAAGCCTACTAAACTAGGTCTAGAGGTGAGGGATGATTCTTTTTGTATTTTTTATATTTTATAAAAGCAAGTAAAATCTCTGGTTTTGAAGGAGTGGGCAGAATTAGTTGCTAGTCAACTATCCCAATTAACTACAGATGCAATCAAAATAAAAATAAAAGAAATGAAATTAAACTAATGTGGTGGAGACAATAATGAGAGAAGATGTGTTTACATAGATTTCATTACTCCCCAGATATCTTTTACCGGTTGATTAGCTTGTTACAATTGCATGGATGACGGGTTATATTCCTTAATACTAGTCATAGGGCCGTGTACAATATTCCCTAACTCTATAAGATCCTACTTCACTCCTATGTCGAGCCAACTAAAAGCTCCTAACATGGGATCATTAGAATTCACTTATGCATTAAATACAACCAAAAATTGTAGTACACCTCCGATCATGTTTCTTAAGACGTTCAAGCAAGTTACCAATGGAAGTCTGCCAGTTTTCTTAAGTCTAACATCGAATACAATCATCCGTAATAATTATAAACAAACAATCAACCAATAATCAACATCTAGGTTTCACTACATCTAAGCAAACACAATAAAAACCTAGCCTAGCATGTTAAAAGAAAGACAAGCATAAGATAGAATCAAATAACACATAGACATATTGAATGATTATTGGAAGACTTATCTTTATTCAAACATGGAAGAAAGAAGGGTTTGAAACCCCTGCAATATGCAGAAAATTCGACCTAGGGTTTATGCTTCTAATGTTACACACTTTGTTTCACCCTTTACAATGAAAAATTGGAAAAAAATATATATAGATGAAACATCCTGACGGCGTCATGTATTAATTTCTGACGCCGTCAACTCGCCGCCAAGTTAAGAGTCGTATTGCCTATATCCACTCTTGACGCCTTCATGTAGAAATATACTTTGGGCCGTCATGTGTAAATCAATCCTGACGGCCTTGGTGACGCCGTCAGGCCAATTACATTAAAAATGTTCTGGGCCGTCACGTTATAATATCCACTTCCACCTCTTTTATCACTCTTGACACTGTCATGTATGACGCCTTGACGTCGTCAGGTACTGTTCCCAGCAAGGAATTTGAGACTTTGCCGTTGTCTTCACTTTTATGCTCCAAAAACGTCCAAAATGCTTCTTTTCCAGATTTCTCCTCAAAAGTACCTAGAATGACAAAAGGAACGATTTAGGGCAGTAATTGATCAAATAATCACGAATTCGGGCTTAAATGACCCCTTAAAAGCGTACACTTTTCGCCTCATCAAATACCCTTACAGTTGAGATTTGCTTGTCCTCAAGCAAATGCGCTTTTATTCTAATCAAAATACAAGTTAAGGGTCATTTAACACTAATATAAAAGTAATCACAACAAATAATTGTTCCACTAAAAACCAAAAACAAGCACGGAGGTCATACACTAGCACCTCACAAATAGTGTTTAGATACTCACATCTCTCGGGTGTAATGAAGTATATATCACAATATGGAAATGGAAAACATCTCTCACTACCTATTATAGCAAATATATTACCATAGGCTTGGGAAAGTATCAAACCTCCACCACTTGGCGTAAGCACCTAAGATAAACTATCAAAGAGGTCTTTTAAAGGGTTATAACGTTAGGTGTAGGGATATGGAAAACACGGTTTTGTTGGATAAAGGAAATATTTACTGGTGGCAAGTTAATCATCTTGGTTAATTACATGTACAATATGGCGTTGCTAAGCTAAGACTCGACTCGACTTAAGCTAATAAATCAAAAATAACAAAAACTTAAAACAAACATAGAATGAAACGGGATGGTAGTCCGTATGTTTTTTCCTTTTTCTGTTTTTTTTCTATTTTTTCTTTTTTTTTTTTTTTTTTTTTTTTTTTTTTTTTTACATACACTTTTACCCTACCATCCAAAATAATACATCATAGGGAATTTACATTTCCCTTACACTTGAATTTTTTCATACTTTACAATAAACTATTCTAATGACTCAAATTAAGATAATCAAAACACTTGGAGTACTTTTTAAGATTAACACACATATGGGGGTAATAATTTGATGTTCTTCCCCATTACTCCATAACACTAGTACTTTACCCATGAGTCCAAATTGTCCCAAAACAATATGTACAAGATATGACTCGACTTAGAAACCATGTAATCAATTAGATAATTAACTAAAGGTTTAAACATGTAACAATAATGCACTAAAGATGAGTGCATACACGGAAGGCTAAGGCGATTTGGTTGCACATTTGGGAGGGTTGTAACAAATTCTTCCTGTAAGTAAGATGCTTAGATTTAGAAACGAAAAGATAGGCTCGGAGGGGTGTACTAGGGGTATCGTGTACTAAAAATGAGTACAACGCAAAGGTGTGGGAGAATTAATTGACTTTATTAGTCAAGTAATATGACTTAAATGGTCAAGTAATTATGATACGCGTTTAACACAAGGGTGATCCTAATGCCTCTTATCATGTAGTAAATCCTACTACACGAATGTAGTCTCACTAGCGGTATCGGGCTAACGCAAGTTCTGGAATCTAAGTACTACTGGTACACTCATAAGCACTAATAATAAAAAAATTTCCTATCAAATCTAAAGGCGAACCTCACATATTTGGGTGAAATTTTTTTTAAGTGGTACGGTATTGTGCTAGTCATACAACTCCTATCCATGAGACGCTTGTTAAGGCTAAAGTTTCACTCCTAAATGTTGTAAAAAAATTTAAATTTGGTGCTAAAATTGCCCTAACAAGTATTTCTCTTAGTTTTATTACACACCTACTATCAAACAAACAAACTCAAGTGCAATTGTATCCTATAAGGTATCATCATTTACCCTCCCCTTACACTTAGGATGAACATTGTCCCCAATGTTCAATTAAAAAGATGTAAAAGAAAATAAAGTAAAAGAATGAAAACAAATACTCCCCTGATTCGTTCGGTGTGGATAGTGTGTCAACAAGGTTAGATCTTCCTCCAAGAAAATGAACGTTGAAAGCTTCCCTCCAGAAATATAAATCATCTTCTTGTCATATATAACCTGTTAAACCTGTGAAAACAATTAAGGCAAACCTCGCATAAAATCAACGGCAATCTATATATATTAAAAAAAAATCCTAGTAAACAATTTAAGATATAATGCTTGTGGAATGAATGTTTGCAAATTTCATGGAGTTTATAAAACTAAAGAATCAACAAAAACTTTAAGACTCCGGTTTGAACAAAACTCGCAAAATTTTTCAGAATTTTAGTACCTGACGCCGTCAGGTTGTAACTCCTGACGCCGTCAGAATGTTCCTGGAAAAATCTTATGTTAAGTTTCCGGAAAATTTCTGGAAAAACTTATGCCTTATTTTCTGGAAAATCCTGCAAAACATCGTTATGACTCGATACAAGCATTTGACTCAAACAAATACTAATATACATGTTCATTTAATATTGTAGCGAATCATGCTCATTTTCGTTCTTATAAACAAATTTGGATTTCCCTTACACTTAGCTTTTGCAAAATACCTTTATATGTAATTAAGACGAAGTTAAAAACAAAATAAAGCACTTTCACAATTTACTTTGAAACATGATTTACCAACAATAAAAGTAAAACATGCATACGGAAACAAATAAAATCAAACAATTAAAAATCAAACAAATAAAAACACACAAAGCATGGGTTGCCTCCCAAGAAGCGCTTTTCTTTATTTACGAGTCTTGTAGCTAGACTCAAGGTCATGGGCTATTACGTGACCTCGTCATTGGTCACATTCTCTAGGTCATCTTCAATCTTAGTTTTGTATTCCGGACCTAGTTGCAAACATTCCTTGTAGAAACCGAATATTCTACTCATGACATAGTCTACTCCTCTACGTCTATCCTCATCATTCCTATAGTAAACCGCTTGCTTGTGTTCCTTTTCAAGGTTTGATAGAAGGTGGAATTGTTCAATCTTATAGGGCATTTGGTAAGCTATTTCATCGTTCTCATCCTTGAATCTAACTATCCCTAGGGACGGGTCATAATTCATCTTTGAGGCCTCAACAAACAGTTTTCCGAACACTACTTGACTTAGGCAACCATCTATTACCGGACGAATATCCTCTACAATCACAAAGTCGGTAACATAAGTGAAGTTTCCTACAACAACATGTAATCCTTTCACTCTTCCTACAAAGTTGCTCATCCAATCCGTGTTTGGCATCATCCTATATCCAAGTTGCTTCTTCATTACCCAATTATAATAGGTCCTAGTCATAATGTTTATAGGGGATCTAAGATCTATGTAGGCTTTCCACACGTGCATATGCCCAATATTGCATGGTATGTTGATGTTAGAGGGATCACCCGCTTTGATGAGTGGTGAATGATGAGTGTGTAAATACTCATCATTTTTACCTAATCTGAGCTACCAAAACATCCAAAAATACTCAAATATGCATCATAATACTGAAAATATCCCAGAAATGTGTTTTATATGTTTTAGATGCAAAATAATCAAAAACAACTGAAAAATGAACAAAGTTTGCATAATTGGCAGTTTCAGTCCCTCATCTTTCAAAAGTTCTCAAAACTAGTCCCTGGTTATTCTAAAACATGAAAAAGTCACCAAAGGTCCTTTTTGAATCACAAATTGCATAATTAGTCCTTTAAAGTTTCACAAAATTGCAAGTCTAGTCCCTCAACTTTGCAAAATTGATAAAAATGGTCCCTAGGATGTACAAACTTTGAGAAAATCAATTTTTTGGTCCTTGTGCTACTCTTCTTTGGCAGAAATGGTCCTTGGTTGGAAAGTTTGGTGAAATTACATGTTTGGTCCCTGAAGTTTACAATTTGGCAGATTTGGTCCCTAGGAAATTCAAAAAGGAAAAAAAATCAAAAAAGGGTCCTTGTACTATTGAGGATGGGAAAGTTTCATCCCATTGTGAACTTTGGAAGAATGGCAAACTCAGCCCTTGGATTTTCAGATTTTTAAAAATTGGTCCTTGTAATAAATTTCACAAACCAAACGGATCCCTTTTTATTATAAAACACCCAATACCAAATCCAATCCAAACATAAAAACATCACCAAAGCCCAAACCCTTTCCCTGGCCCAACACCTACCCCAGCCCAATCCCCCTTTGATTATTTAGAACGGTCAACACTCGTTTGACCCTGTCTCCTTCCCTCCTAAGTTGCACCCTGCAACTCAGTCCCATCACCCACCTCCCATCACCTCCATCACCGCCAAAACCACTACCCTCACCTAACAAAACAAACTACAATAAATGCCACCACCCCCTTGCATATCCACAGTGCAATTGGCAGTTATATCTTTTGGCGCCAAAAATATTTAAAGGGTCAAGATCATCTCAAACCAATCCAATGGTCTAGAAAGAAGTGGGAAAGACTCAGAGGGTCCCACTGAACCCTAATCCTCAGCTATAAAAGGGAGGAAAGCAGCAAGGAAGAAATATTAGCATAACTTAGTTATTTTTATGTCGTATAATTAATTTTCAAGCTTTTAGTGAATGATTTAGCTTTCAAGTATTGTATTTCATGTTTTCAGTGTAATCTAAACTCTTTCCAATAGTAAAAATCAAGTCTCAGTTCACATCTCAGTGTATTCAATTTCCATTTTATTTCTAAAATCTAATTAAGCTTTATTGTAGTTTATGTTTAATGGTATGGACTCCTAGGCACATGTAAGTTCCCAGAAATCTTTGAAAAGCTTTTAGAAACATTTAAAAGCAGTCTAGTCTCATAGATAAGAAAATACAAAAAAATCAGAAAAATAAAGAAAAAAGTCAAAAAAAAATGAAAAAGATGGTGGAGAAAGCTGGAGCACAGTAAATCTTGGATGGCTGTGGGTTAGTGAATCTGTGGGGATTCTATAGGAAAGGTCTTTGGTCCTTGGTTCATGGTTTTGGCAGGATTGCACATTGTAAGCCTATAATCTCATTTCTAAATTTCTACTGTAGCATAGCTTATATCACTGCTTATTTGGCTTATTTGTGCTTGTTTAGTGTTAGTTAGTGTTAATCTTGCTTTAAATCAGTAGCTTGTTATTTAAAATTGGTATTTGCTTAGTATTTCATTTTCACTGTTTAATTAGTACTATAGAGATTCTTGTGTATTTGTTGTTGGTGTTGTTGTTTCTGTGTTTAAAACAGCTTATTTCATCACATTATAAGCCTTAGAATCTAGTGCTGGGTCTTAATCTGTCAAACTCTTTGAAAATCATAAAACCATATTTTTTAAAATGGTGTTTGGGATTACTGAGATATTTGTGCTCTAGGGTGTTTTTGTTGATGCTTGTGGTTGTTACTTGTTACTTAGGTTTGTATTAGCTTAGTCAAACAATAAAAACCAACCCTTGTTTGTTAAAAAGTCAAAATAGCTTTTGATTTAATCCCATTTGTTGTCTGTCAAGAGATTTCAGTTCAAACCTCATCAAATCCTTTCACAAGTAGTTGTTCTAGCTTACTTTAGTCTTATCCTAGCTTATCATAACCTAAACAGTGCTTAAATCTAGGTAGAATCTCACAAAAGTCAACCTAAGTTCATAATTTCAAAAAGTCAAAAGAATACTCGTTTAAGAAATCCAAAAATAGGGAGATTTATTGTGATTTTTGTGTTAAGATTTGGACCCTGAGCTTTTCACAAATCATTGTCTGTCACTTAAGCTACAAGTTTCCACACCCAGCTTATTTTTGTGATTTTTATTTTGGCTTATACACTAGCTTAATTAGACCTGCAGGGCAAGTACATGCCCTGTGCACAGGTTCTTGACCAAAATTCCAAGCTTTTTTGTGATTGACTCTGTGGACCCCTGATGAGGTGAAAAATGAACCACTTTTAGGGGGTCATTTAAGCCCGGAATTGAATTTATTTGATCAAATATTACCCTAAATCGTTCCTTTTGTGATTTTAGGTACTTTGGGAGTGAAATCTGGAAAAGGAAGCAATTCAGACGTTTTTGGAGCATAAAAGTGAAGAAAACGCCAAAGACTTAATTTTCCATGCTGAGAACAGTGTATGACGGCGTCAAGAAGGAATTCCTGACGGCGTCAAGAGTAAAATCCATGACGGCCCAGTACAAACCTGAAGGCGTCACAAGTAGAGCGTCAAGAGTTAATTGTATGACGGCCTGCAAAAGGGGACAACATGACGGCGTCAGATCCAGATCTAGGTAGTTCGAGGAACTATTTGGCGGCGAGATGACGACGTCAGACATTTGTTCTTGACGTCGTCACCCTCTAAAATCTATATATAGTTTTCTAATTTTCATTCATTAAGGAGGAACTTGTGTGGATAAACCCTAGGGCCGAACCTTGTACGTATTTTACAGCTTTTTCAAGGGTTTTCAGCCCTTGAATCCTTTCATGTGCAATTAAGATAAGTCTTCTTTTAATTCAATCAATATGTCTATGTGTTGGTTGTCTATATCTTGTGCTTGTCTTGATTTCAACATGCTAGGCTAGATTTATCTTGTGTTTGCTTAGATCTAATGAAACCTAGATGTTAGTTATGTGTTGATTACTTGTTTATTGTTGTATTGGATGAATAATTTCAATGTTAGGCTTAAGAAAACTGGCAGATCTCCATTGTGTAACATGCTTGAACGTCTTAGGAAACATGAACCGATGTGTACTAGGTTTTATTGGTTATATTTAATGCATGAGTAAATTCTAATGATCCCATGTTAGGAGCTTCTAGCAGGCTCGACATAGGAGTGAAGTAGGCACTCATAGGATTGGGGAAGTAAGTACGCCACCCCATGAATGGTATTAAGGAATACAATCCGTCATCCACGCAACTATAACAAGTAATTAACATGTAAAAGATATCTAGGGAGTAGTGAAATCTAAGTAAACACATTTCTCCCACTTATTGCTCACAACTTTAGTTTAATTTAGTTTAATTTCATTTTTAGTATTTTATTTTGATTGCATCTTAGTATTGGGTTTGTTGACTAGCAACTAATTCCGCCCAAATCCTTCAAACCCAAGATTTTTACTTGCTTTCCTAAAAAATATAAAAATACAAAAAGAATCATCCCTCATCTCTAGATCTAGTATTTAGGTTTTCTAATCCTAGCGACACTATTCCTAGCTTAACGATCAATCCCCCGGTACTTGTCATTATACTTTACTACATCGATCAGGTACACTGCCTGGTGGGGGTTGTAAGCTTCTCAAGATCCCTTGAGAGGTAAATGTCACACCCCCAAAATCGGGTCCAGCGGAAGCATACGTATAGCTGGGGTGTAACTCAATTGATATCACAACACTAGTTCAAAAATGGTTTGCACTTGAATCATTTAAAATAAAATAGTTTAATCAAATTGTTGAATTTACATCGTTAAAAGTAATGCGGAAGTAGGCCCTTAAAATAGTTTAAAACGGTCCCCAATTGAATAATCAGAGTCTTCTATGACCATGCCATGCCCTGCCAAAACCTCCTGTAGCGTGCCGTAGGTTAAAACCTGAAAATACATGCTAAAGTGTCAACACGAGGTTGGTGAGTTCATAGAGTTTGTTTAACAAATAAAGTATATAGAAAAATGATCACACAGCAAAGGCATCGTAAATCCACTCAGTTACAAGTCCCGCCATAAGAGACTTGTAACCTGTGTGTTCACAACCCACTGCTAAAATATAGTTGCATGTTTAGTAGTCAAGTACCCGCGGTCATAATAAGTCACAATATAAGCACCACCTATATAATAATGTATGCCATGCAAAGCCCCTAATTAAATAATATGCGTCCCGTAACATGGTGGACGAGAGGTTGGCCGACCTCTAATAGCGCTATCCATACTACTAATAGGCGTCGAACAATGCGAATGTACGAACAGTACATCATACAACTATTATATACGATTAAGAACGCTCCAAACAAGGGAGACTTAGCACGCTCCACCAATAAGGTGAGACTTTAGGGTTAAGAACGCTCCAAACAAGGGAGACTTAGCACGCTCCACCAATAAGGTGAGACTTTAGGTCATAGTACGTACGGTACATTAAGTTCAAAAGTTCAAAACAAGTTATAAGGTCAAATGAGTTCAAAGAGTCAAGTAGTAATTTATGTAAAAACGAGCATGTATTCTCCCCCAAAACGTTAACAAAATAATTTAAAAGAATAGGGGCAATGACTCACCTGATGCAACAGCTACGATGACAAAAGTGTATGCACAGAAATGAGGTTCGATCTCTAACCGCAACCTAATATGAATGTTATGAACGATCTAATTTAGATCATGAAATGATGTTGAAAATGTCCATGCACATGTTACCTATACCACTCTTAACTTGAAAAATACTTGTTATAGTCATATGAAAATATATTCCATACTTGAGAAAAATAAGTCTTAACTAGACTTGTGTAAACTTGTCGTAATATATATGTATAGAAAGTTAGTGTTATAAACTTCGTCTTGAAAACCTTGAAGTAACATCTAATGGTCGTAAAAATAAGCTCATAAGCATAAGTACTTTGTTAGTTATAAATTTCGGCAATTTAGTAGTATTTCTAGAAAATCTAGAATTTAGTACGTAGAAGTAGTATTATTATTATTTCTATTAAAAGCTGCCAATTATAGTGAGTTCTTGTCGATATTGAAACGTGAATATCTTTGTCGTTATAAGCCCGTTTTACTTGTTCTTTATATCCACGGTTACGTCTTAGTATGTAGTAATATATTTTGGAAAGCTTGGCTCCTCCGGGTTACGTCTAAAGCCTCTTTTTGACCGACGAAAAACGTCCAACAGCAACTATTTTCCAGAAAAATACTTTTCGTCAACAATCTTGCAAAAATCATAACTTCTTCGTTATTAACTCTTTTTAATCCGTTCTTTCGCCTACGGATTCGTTTTTGAAAGTATTTTCTAAAAATTTTGCCAAAGTTTACTTTGTATTTATTGATTTTCCTGGATTTCACAAAATAGGACAGCATGTCTAAAACATGCTCCAAATCAAGTTTTCAAGATTTATAACTAATTTCTAACATCACCAAACCTCTTGTAATCACCACATAGCTAATCTAATCCTACCATACACCTTCTTAGGGTGCCATGGGCTCCTAACCAAGTTATTATAGCAAGGGAATTCATAAATAAGAAGTTAGGGTTTGTATGTTCCATTTTTGACAAAATAAATGGTGGTATAGCTAGTTGTACATGGTTTTTAGCATGGAACTCATGCAATACAAGTAAATATAAGATGATTCTTGTAAAAATAAAGTTGATAACTTACTTGATAAAATGAGATGATTGAATGACTAGAAACCTTGGATTACTTGTGTTTTTGTGTTATGATTCTTGATTAGGATGATGAAATGAACAACTTTGATGCTTTGTACTTTGGAAAATCATGGATGGATCATGGTGATGGCCTTGGGTCGTGGTTATGGAGAAAGAAATGAAGAAATGGGTTTTTGATTCTCAAAAATAAAATGTGTAGTGTTTTTTGTTGTTTAAGGTTAGATATTTTTCCTAGAATGGCATTTTGGTAATTAATAAGTCAATATGAAGTAACATGGGATGGGGAGGGCTGCACATGATTGATGAGTATGTAGTAAGCTTGGTATTATCTGGTTTACGGAGTCAGTTTTGGTTCCGTTAATCGCAAACCGTAAAGTTTTAAATCGCGAAACGTAAATTCGGGTATCGTAAAAATATGAAACTTGAAAGAATGACTAAACTTGTCAAAATACTCCATAAGAAAATATAAAATGAATGGTAAGTTCCATCGGGTTGCTTAAACGCTGTTAAAACTGGAAACGCGGGTTAAAAACGCGTAATTTGCGTAAAACGCTGAACTGAAAAACGTAAAATTTCAAAACTTTAAGAATTGTCGTAAAATGAGAGAAAATCATATTTCTATTGTTTATATTGTTTTATGGACATATCGGGATGCCGGAAGGACGTTTAAACCTAAAAGTAAATCTCGGACACGGCTTCGTGATTTTTGCAGAAATGATCCGACGAGCGCCAAACTCTCGGATTACCGTTAAAATAGTTTAACTTATGAGAATATGAAATAAAAATTTTGGACATGAATAGTGTTTTGTGAATAGTAAAAGTGAATAGTAACTCCCGAGATAAAAATTGGAATTTCGACGTTTGAAACAGGACATGAAATTACGAGTTGTGACATTCTTCCCCTCTAAATGGAACTTCGTCCCGAAGTTCAGTTTGTGTTGGTCTCTGAAGTGGTTTTGGTGAAAAGATGATAATATATGAGTCGCACACATGAATGAAACATTTGGAAATTCGGTAGAGAATTCAATCCAGACAAAATTTTATTATAACCATTCTCAGTGTTGCAAAATTCATTTCTGAGTCGGATATAGGTAGTCAGCCTATGTCCCACTATCCCGGGTTGAATATAGGTGACTAGTCTATATTCCACCGAGGTTCCATGAATTTTGAAATACTCAGCTCAGTTATACTAATACTATGTCCTTCACAAATACCAAGACGTTCAGAAAGACTAAGGTAGGTGACCAAACTCGAGGTCAAATGATGAAACTATGCAAAGAAAACATAACGCGATGACATATATGATACGTGAATCATGCTTATATGAAAGACAATTATAGTAATCAACTAGAATAAGTGAATATAATATACCAGATAATGAGACACAAATCTCATCACCTATGTCAGCAACTAACCACAAATGAGGCTTCAGCTTGGCAGGCAGGCACGTGACGGTCATAGGGTTAAGTTTTTCATAAAAGTAGCTATAGTCTAGGTTTTAAAAACACTTAGTTCGCTATAGCCAAAGCTCTGATACCAATCTGTCACACCCCCAAAATCGGGTCCAGCGGAAGCATACGTATAGCTGGGGTGTAACTCAATTGATATCACAACACTAGTTCAAAAATGGTTTGCACTTGAATCATTTAAAATAAAATAGTTTAATCAAATTGTTGAATTTACATCGTTAAAAGTAATGCGGAAGTAGGCCCTTAAAATAGTTTAAAACGGTCCCCAATTGAATAATCAGAGTCTTCTATGACCATGCCATGCCCTGCCAAAACCTCCTGTAGCGTGCCGTAGGTTAAAACCTGAAAATACATGCTAAAGTGTCAACACGAGGTTGGTGAGTTCATAGAGTTTGTTTAACAAATAAAGTATATAGAAAAATGATCACACAGCAAAGGCATCGTAAATCCACTCAGTTACAAGTCCCGCCATAAGAGACTTGTAACCTGTGTGTTCACAACCCACTGCTAAAATATAGTTGCATGTTTAGTAGTCAAGTACCCGCGGTCATAATAAGTCACAATATAAGCACCACCTATATAATAATGTATGCCATGCAAAGCCCCTAATTAAATAATATGCGTCCCGTAACATGGTGGACGAGAGGTTGGCCGACCTCTAATAGCGCTATCCATACTACTAATAGGCGTCGAACAATGCGAATGTACGAACAGTACATCATACAACTATTATATACGATTAAGAACGCTCCAAACAAGGGAGACTTAGCACGCTCCACCAATAAGGTGAGACTTTAGGGTTAAGAACGCTCCAAACAAGGGAGACTTAGCACGCTCCACCAATAAGGTGAGACTTTAGGTCATAGTACGTACGGTACATTAAGTTCAAAAGTTCAAAACAAGTTATAAGGTCAAATGAGTTCAAAGAGTCAAGTAGTAATTTATGTAAAAACGAGCATGTATTCTCCCCCAAAACGTTAACAAAATAATTTAAAAGAATAGGGGCAATGACTCACCTGATGCAACAGCTACGATGACAAAAGTGTATGCACAGAAATGAGGTTCGATCTCTAACCGCAACCTAATATGAATGTTATGAACGATCTAATTTAGATCATGAAATGATGTTGAAAATGTCCATGCACATGTTACCTATACCACTCTTAACTTGAAAAATACTTGTTATAGTCATATGAAAATATATTCCATACTTGAGAAAAATAAGTCTTAACTAGACTTGTGTAAACTTGTCGTAATATATATGTATAGAAAGTTAGTGTTATAAACTTCGTCTTGAAAACCTTGAAGTAACATCTAATGGTCGTAAAAATAAGCTCATAAGCATAAGTACTTTGTTAGTTATAAATTTCGGCAATTTAGTAGTATTTCTAGAAAATCTAGAATTTAGTACGTAGAAGTAGTATTATTATTATTTCTATTAAAAGCTGCCAATTATAGTGAGTTCTTGTCGATATTGAAACGTGAATATCTTTGTCGTTATAAGCCCGTTTTACTTGTTCTTTATATCCACGGTTACGTCTTAGTATGTAGTAATATATTTTGGAAAGCTTGGCTCCTCCGGGTTACGTCTAAAGCCTCTTTTTGACCGACGAAAAACGTCCAACAGCAACTATTTTCCAGAAAAATACTTTTCGTCAACAATCTTGCAAAAATCATAACTTCTTCGTTATTAACTCTTTTTAATCCGTTCTTTCGCCTACGGATTCGTTTTTGAAAGTATTTTCTAAAAATTTTGCCAAAGTTTACTTTGTATTTATTGATTTTCCTGGATTTCACAAAATAGGACAGCATGTCTAAAACATGCTCCAAATCAAGTTTTCAAGATTTATAACTAATTTCTAACATCACCAAACCTCTTGTAATCACCACATAGCTAATCTAATCCTACCATACACCTTCTTAGGGTGCCATGGGCTCCTAACCAAGTTATTATAGCAAGGGAATTCATAAATAAGAAGTTAGGGTTTGTATGTTCCATTTTTGACAAAATAAATGGTGGTATAGCTAGTTGTACATGGTTTTTAGCATGGAACTCATGCAATACAAGTAAATATAAGATGATTCTTGTAAAAATAAAGTTGATAACTTACTTGATAAAATGAGATGATTGAATGACTAGAAACCTTGGATTACTTGTGTTTTTGTGTTATGATTCTTGATTAGGATGATGAAATGAACAACTTTGATGCTTTGTACTTTGGAAAATCATGGATGGATCATGGTGATGGCCTTGGGTCGTGGTTATGGAGAAAGAAATGAAGAAATGGGTTTTTGATTCTCAAAAATAAAATGTGTAGTGTTTTTTGTTGTTTAAGGTTAGATATTTTTCCTAGAATGGCATTTTGGTAATTAATAAGTCAATATGAAGTAACATGGGATGGGGAGGGCTGCACATGATTGATGAGTATGTAGTAAGCTTGGTATTATCTGGTTTACGGAGTCAGTTTTGGTTCCGTTAATCGCAAACCGTAAAGTTTTAAATCGCGAAACGTAAATTCGGGTATCGTAAAAATATGAAACTTGAAAGAATGACTAAACTTGTCAAAATACTCCATAAGAAAATATAAAATGAATGGTAAGTTCCATCGGGTTGCTTAAACGCTGTTAAAACTGGAAACGCGGGTTAAAAACGCGTAATTTGCGTAAAACGCTGAACTGAAAAACGTAAAATTTCAAAACTTTAAGAATTGTCGTAAAATGAGAGAAAATCATATTTCTATTGTTTATATTGTTTTATGGACATATCGGGATGCCGGAAGGACGTTTAAACCTAAAAGTAAATCTCGGACACGGCTTCGTGATTTTTGCAGAAATGATCCGACGAGCGCCAAACTCTCGGATTACCGTTAAAATAGTTTAACTTATGAGAATATGAAATAAAAATTTTGGACATGAATAGTGTTTTGTGAATAGTAAAAGTGAATAGTAACTCCCGAGATAAAAATTGGAATTTCGACGTTTGAAACAGGACATGAAATTACGAGTTGTGACAGTAAAGCCTGGTGCAAACCCCATGCATCAACCACACACCCTGTACCCTAGCTTTTTAGAAAGCTCTCCACCTCAGCTTATTGAGGGAGTGCTTATTTTGGCCCTCAGGCCTTTTGCCCTCAGCTTAATTGACCCACCTTTTGTGGCCTTCTCAGAAGCATACACTGAGTGGCTCAGTGTTTGACCACAAGTTCCAAGCACCACCCAGTGCTCAATAATAAGCCATAAGCCTAGCTTAATGGCTTATTGAGAAGCCCTCCAGTCCACCTTCAAGGTTCAATCCTTATTTTGGACCACCCTTGACTTCTGTGGACCCCACAGAGGTCCAAAGTTCATGTGTTTTGCCTGTTTTGGCCTAGTATTTTGATAAGTGCTTATTTGGTTCATTATAGCTTATCCAGAGTGCTTATTTGTGTCCTTTGCCTCATTTCTAGTTGTTAATCATCTGTTGTTGCTCAGTAATTTTCTTAGATTTTTCTCTTTTAATTTAATAATTATTAGAATTAATATTAGTTTAATTAAATAATTAAGTAATATTAGTAATTAAATAGTTTTATTAAATTTTTAATTAACAACAGTAGGTTTTTATATTTTTCCTAGGTTTCATAAATCATTTAGGATTTTTAGAAAATAGTCTCTTAATTTCTACTGTTAACTTTTTAATTTTCTTAATTAATATAGTTAAATTAGATATTAATTAATAATTAGTAAAATAGTCTAAAAATAATTTTTATAAGTTTAATTAGTTTAATTAGATTTATAAATTTTTCTTTAATTTTCTAAGCCATTTTTAGTATTATTAGCAATTTAAAATAGTTTAAATAGTTTAATTAATATAATTAGTATTTAATTAGTAAAAAACCCACAAAAAGACAAAAATACATATTTTTAATTTTTAATCTTATTTTAAATCATTTTAGAGTTTTAGAAAATAATTTTGCAATTTCCTAGTTTAAATTTGTATTATTAAGTTTTTAAGTTAATTAGTTTTAATTAAATAGTTAATTAGTTTTAACTTAAATAATTAATATTAAATAATAAAATAATCAAAAAAATAATTTTCTTTTCTATTTCATTTTCTTTTAAAATTCAGTTTGTAAAATTTTAATTTGCACCCCCTGTAGTTGTAAATTGTTTAAAAACTCACCTTTTCTTCAGTCTGCAATCATTTCTGATTTCCAATTTGCATACGTGCAATTATATATGTGTATCTGCTAGTGTTAATACTGTTTCAATTGTTTAAATACCAAGAAATCAGCAGTATAATCACTACACAATCATCTTTGGTTACTGTCCTCAGTGCCACTCATTCCTAAAAACGTTTTGAAACACCATTGCAATCTCGTCGGAACATAACGACCCGGGGAAACACTATACTATCCACGGAGCATTGACTCTAGGCAGTCGGATTTTGTTGACCAAAATCACTTGGTCAATTTAAGTTGACCGTTTAGGCTCAATCAAAATTTGGCGCCGCTTCCGGGGAGGTTGTTGGGTGTTTTAAAATCGTTTTAAGTTTAGTGGTTTTCAAAACACTCCCTGTACAAATTTCACCACTTTTGTAAAAATATCAATCATATCAAAAAAGGTTCATTAACACTTTTCCTGAAGTGTTAAAAACACCAAAAAAATCAAAAACAACAAAACAATCGTGAAGTTAAATTACTTCGGTTTCTTTAAAATTACAACCTACACAGGTGGAATACGGAAGTTCTGACATTAAATTGCGAACTGAAGAGAGATCCATTCTTCTCTCCCGCCACCCTGCGAGTAATTTTAAAGAGGTCGATTTTGGTTAATGAATCGATACCAAAAATATTTCCAAAAGTTTTCTGCACATACACCCGAAAAGCCCAAAAACAATTTTTCTGTTAATAATAAATACATAAAATCTTACCACCGCAAACCAAGGTAGAACACCTACCAACTAGGGGTGTGAACATAATAAGTTCCCGAACATAAGATTAAAACTTGCCATTGCATCCTTGTGAGTGGTGTACCTTTTTCAAATAAGTCATTCACTTGTGATTATTGGTTTAAGTTCCCTGTTGTTTTGCCTCGAATTTGTTTTGAAAAATTGTTTTTAGTGCATGCGCACTCGTTCACAAACAAAGCGTAAAAATCAGAAAAACGTACTCGAGCTACGTACTGTTATTGAAGAACCAAAAACAGAAATGGACGACGGGCCACCACCACCACCTGACCCTCCCAAGGATGAGCCAGCTCCCGATCTCCGAACGATGGAGGAGTTGTGTCAGCTTACCATGCAAGGGAGGGTCGGACCTATTGCACCACTCACTATTGAGGCTACGGACTTTGGCCTCAAGCACCACATGATCCAACAAGTCCATAATTCGTATCAATTTCACGGATTACCGGGTGACGATGCTAACAAGCATCTTGACAAATACCTTACCGTCACCCAAAGCATGAAACGACATGGTGTCACCAATGATGCCCTCCGTCTGTATCTCTTCCCCAATTCTCTCACCCATCATGCCACTGCTTGGTTTGGCCGACTCCCCAAAAATTCTATTCGTACCTTTGATGAAATGGTAACCAAGTTTTTAGCCAAATATTTTCACCTTCCATGGTTACCAAGTGACGAAATGATATCAGCAACTTCCGGCAGTGTCCCGATGAGTCTCTATTCGAGGCTTGGGAATGTTATTTGCTCGCAATTGATCGGTGCCTTAACCACAATATGTTACAAGTTACCATCATAGATACCTTCTATAATGGTCTAACATTGAGGCACCGGGATATTCTCAATGCTGCTGCTGGTGGGACCTTTATGAAAAGACGTCCTGAAGAATGCTATGATCTAATTGAGAACATGACTGCCCACCATAACTTTTGGGATTCCTCTGCGGAGAGGGATGATTCATGTAAATCAGTCATTCCTTCATCATCATCTCCTGATATCGCGGTTCTCACTAAAAAGATGGACGACTTTGCTACGGCTATGTTGAGGATGAATCAAACCCTCCAAAATCAACAAGTGAAAGCCATAGCCCGAAGTTGTGAAACTTGTGGAGGCCCACATCTGTATTCCGAGTGTCCAGCTACTGCTGGTTATCCTCAAGAGAACGTTTATGTTGCTCAAGGTTCCTACAACATGGGGGTAATTCTTACCAACCACAAGGGGACCGTAATCTCGTAAGCTATCGTTCCAACAATTTTCTCAGACCTCCCGGTTTTAATCAAAATCAAAACCGTAACTCGAATCAAAATCAAAATCGAGGAAATTTTAACCAAGGTCAAAACCCGAATTTCCAAAACCCGAACCAAAATCAAGGTCATTTTAATCAAAACAATTTTCAAAATGGCAATCAAAATCAAGGTTTTCAAGAAAATTTTCAAAGAAACCAAGGTCAAGGGAATTACAATCAGGGTAATTTCAATCAAAGAAACAATTTTCAGGGTAACACCAACCAAAACCAAGGGAATTTTCAAAACAACCATGTTCAAAATTTTCCTAACCAAAATCAAAATGTTGTTCAACCCCAACCTTCCTCCGATGAAGTTATAAAACAATTCATGAAAGCACAAGAGGAAACGAATCGGTTATTGGTCAGCAAGATCTCTGAACTTCAGAAGTCTTTAAATGATCGACCCTCGGGCTCAGGTACACTACCGAGCAACACGGTCGCTAACCCGAGGGGCGATGTTAAGGCGATCACTACCCGAAGTGGAGTATCATACAATGGACCCACGGCTCCCTATACCTCTTCTTCTCCTCCTACCAAGGTAGCGGAACGTGAACCTGAGGTTACCACGGACATGGTACTTCCTACTAATAACGGAGATACCAACAACGTCCACCCTCAAGTTGTCCCGGTCCCGACTCCCAAGTCAAAAGTTGTATTTGATCCTCCGAAAATTCCTGATGAAATTCCAAAGAATAATCCCAAAACTTCAATTCCATATCCTTCACGTTTGAATGATCAAAAGAACCGCGAAAAAGCTAATCATCAGATGGAAAAATTCTACCAAATTTTCCAAGAATTACATTTCGATATCAGCTTCGCGGATGCTCTTCTTCTGATGCCTAAATTCGCATCAACAATCAAAAGTTTGTTAAGTAATAAGGAAAAACTCTGTGAGATGGCTAAAACTCCACTGAACGAGCATTGCTCAGCAGTGCTCCTGAAAAAGCTTCCTGAAAAGCTTGGAGATCCCGGGAAATTTCTCATTCCTTGCATTTTCCAGGGGATGGTTGAATGCTTTGCCTTGGCTGATCTTGGTGCAACCATTAACCTTATGCCTCCCAGAGTCTGGAAGAAACTCTCTCTTCCTGAGCTCACTCCTACCTGCATGACTCTCGAGCTTGCAGACCGTACTATATCTCGTCCCCTCGGCATTGCCGAAGATAGCTTCGTGAAAGTAGGAAAGTTCCATTTTCCGGCAGATTTCGTGATTGTTCATTTCGATGCTGACCCAAAAGTTCCTCTCATTCTCGGGAGGGGATTCTTAAGAACGGGTCATGTTCTAATCGATGTTTTCGAAGAAGAAATCACTTTGCGTGTTGGTAATGAAGCCGTCACATTCAACCTTGATTAGACTTCAAGATACTCCTCCAAGTATGACTCTGAAATGGTAAACCAAATTGACATCATCGATGTTGCTTCAGAGGAGTATTCTCAAGAGGTTCTGGGTTTCTCATCAAGTGGCAGTACCACTCTTTCTTCTGAGCCTATCATATCCGACTCTTCCCCTTCTCTCACTCCGTTTGAGGGGAGTGACTTCCTTTTGGAAGAGGTCGAGGCTTTTCTTGCTCAAGATAGCTCAATCTCAAATGAGATTGATGAAAACTATCTTGACCCGAAGGGGGATATTCTTCTTCTTGAAAGATTGTTAAATGACGATCCTTCACCCTCTCCGTCTCCAAAAGAACTTCATAAAGCGGAAATTAAGTCTATTGAAAAATCTGAAGAATTTCCCGAGGTCAAGCTCAAGCTCAAGGACTTGCCTCCTCATCTAGAGTATGCATTTTTGGAGGGTGATGATAAATTACCCGTCATTATTGCTAAAGACTTGAAAGATGAGGAGAAAACTGCACTCATAAAGGTTCTTAAGTCACACAAGCAAGCAATTGCTTGGAAACTCTCCGACATTAAGGGTATTATCCCGGACTTTTGTACACACAAAATCTTGATGGAGGATGACTTTAAGCCAGCAGTGCAACATCAGAGGAGGGTAAATCCTAAAATTCACGAAGTTATCAAACAAGAAGTTCTAAAACTTCTTGATGCGGGATTAATTTACCCTATATCTGACAGTCCTTAGATTAGCCCAATTCATTGCGTTCCAAAAAAGGGTGGCATAACCGTTGTCACAAACGAGGAAAACGAGTTGATTCCGACTCCTTTGGTCACAGGTTGGCGAGTATGCATTGACTATCGTAAGTTGAATGAAGCCACCCGTAAAGACCATTTTCCTCTGCCTTTTATGGACCAAATGCTCGAAAGACTAGCGGGGAAAGAATACTACTGTTTCCTCGATGGTTTCTCAGGTTACTTCCAAATCCCAATTGATCCACTGGATCAATAGAAAACTACCTTCACATGCCCCTACGGAACTTTTGCCTACAGACGTATGCCTTTCGGCTTATGTAATGCACCTGGCACGTTCCAAAGGTGCATGATGTCAATCTTTTCTGACATGATCGGGAAAACCATGGAGGTGTTTATGGATGACTTTTCAGTCATCGGGGATTCATTCCAGTCTTGTCTCTCCCACTTGGAAAAGATGCTAAAACGTTGTAAAGAAACGAACTTGAGTCTCAACTGGGAGAAGAGCAATTTTATGGTTGAAGAGGGCATTGTCTTCGGCCATAAAATTTCAAAAAACATGATTGAGGTTGACAAAGCCAAAATTGATGTCATCGCTAAATTACCTCATCCCACTACTGTCAAGGGTATTAGGAGCTTTTTGGGTCATGCCGACTTCTATCGTAGGTTTATTCAAGATTTCTCCAAAATCGCCCGGCCTATGACCCATCTCCTTGAGAAGGATGCTCCTTTTATCTTCTCACCTGAGTGCATCGAAGCTTTTGAAACATTAAAGAAAAAGCTTACTGAGGCAACAATTCTTGTTGCCCCCGATTGGGACCTACCTTTTGAGCTTATGTTCGATGCTAGTGATTTTGCCATAGGTGCGGTCTTGTGGCAACGAAAAGCAAAATACTTTCGGCCTATACACTATGCAAGCAAAACTATGACCGAGGCTCTGAGTCATTACACCACCACAGAAAAAGAACTATTAGCCGTGGTGTATGCCTTTGAAAAATTCCGGCCATACTTGATACTGACCAAATGCATAGTGTATACGGATCACTCGGCTTTGAAGTATCTCTTTGCAAAACAAGATGCAAAACCGAGACTACTCCGTTGGGTTCTCCTCCTGGAAGAATTTGATATCATTATCTGTGATAAAAAAGGAGCCGAGAACCTTGCTGCTGATCATCTCTCACGATTAGAAAACCCTCACCAGGATGTGTCTGAGAAACAGGAAATAAATGAAACATTTCCTCTCGAGACACTCAATGTGGTTTCTTTTCGTGGTGACTCTAATACCCCATGGTTTTCCGACTTCGCAAACTACCATGCGGGTAACTTCATCGTGAAGGGGATGTCGTCCCAACAGAAAAACAAAGTTTTTAAAGACGTTAAACTTACTTTTGGGACGACCCCTATTCATTCAAAATCTGTGCCGATCAAGTCATCAGGCGATGTGTTTACGGACAGGAAGCCACTGATATTCTCAAGGCTTGCCATGCTAGACCCACCGGGGGCCACCATAGTCCTAACTACACCGCCAAATAGGTGTTTGACTCCGGTTTCTATTGGCCTACAATTTATAAGGATGCCCACGAATTATTCAAAGCTTGTCATGCTCGTCAGCGTCACGGGAATATTTCACAAAAGAATGAAATGCCACAAAATGCCATTCAAGTTTGTGAAATCTTTGACGTCTTGGGCATTGATTTTATGGGGCCATTCCCATCTTCTCGTGGAAACAAGTACATACTCGTGGCTATTGACTATTTGTCAAAATGGGTTGAGGCAAAAGCCTTACCCACCAACGATGCCCGAGTTGTTGTGAAATTTTTGAAATCCCTCTTTGCTCATTTTGGAACTCCCCGTGCCATCATTAGTGATCGCGGTACACACTTTTGCAATGATCAATTCGCAAAAGTCATGCTTAAGTACAGTGTCACTCACCGTCTTTCTACCGCGTATCACCCACAAACAAGTGGGCAAGTGGAAGTTTCCAACCGTGGTATAAAACAGATTCTTGAGAGGACCGTAGGTGAAAACCGTGCCTCCTGGTCGGACAAACTAGATGATGCACTCTGGGCCTTCCGTACAGCTTACAAAACACCCATTGGGTGTACTCCTTACAAGCTTGTATACGGGAAGGCGTGTCATTTACCGATCGAGCTTGAGCACAAAGCCTATTGGGCCTTGAAACATGCTAACTACGACCTTCATAAAGCGGGTGATCACCGTAAAGTTCAACTCAATGAATTAACGGAACTTCGTGATCAAGCCTACGAGAACTCTTTGATCTACAAAGAAAAGACAAAGAAGATCCATGACTCTAAGATTAAGAACCGCGTTTTCAACGTCGGTGACAGAGTCCTTTTCAATTCAAGGTTAAAGATATTCTCGGGGAAATTAAAAACCCGATGGACTGGACCATTCACTGTTGCAAAAGTATACCCATACGGGACTGTTGAGTTATCTCAACCCGAAGGTCCTAACTTCAAAGTAAATGGTCATCGTCTTAAGCACTCTTTTGGAGAGGACATACCATCTATGGTTGTCCCGGATCTCCAAACTTTCCCCATGGGCAAATGAATTCGGGGATCGAATCAGGCTAGTGACTCGGTGAACAAAAATTAGCAAAACATGGGTTTTCACCCATATCTCTGACTTCTTTCTCTTTTCTACCAAACTAGTGTGGGGGAAACCCCCATGCTGTTGTATATAAAGTAATCTAAAAAAAAATGCTCTTCCCACACTTGCCCAAGTTTCAAAATTTCAAATCAAAGTTTTTCAAAATATCGGCATAATGGCCGGTACTTTGAATATTGAGGGCAATATTCAGTTCTAGTGTGGGGGGGGGGGGGAATTCTGGCGAATTTTATCGCATTTTTACCCTATAAGTGCCATAATACCCCCGTTTTAGCCCAAAAATTTTTTTTAGTGGAAGTGCTTTGCACTAAACACAAAAAATGGTAATCAGTCCACCATGTCTAAATCACACAAGGACTAGCTAATCCAGGAGCAAACGGCTCTTGGTAAAGATATCTCAAAATTGTTGATGGATGACAATTTGCCAAAAATTGTATGGGATCCAACTCACCATATCCTTAATCGTGAAGAGTTGGCTAGTCCAGAAGCAAACGGCTTTTGGTAAAGACAAATCAAATCCGTTTACAGCTGATGGTTTGCTCAAACTCATATGGTTATCGGTGTACCATAGTTCTTACTTGAACTGAAACATTTGGCTACTCCAGAAGTAATGGCTTTTGGTAAAGAGACTTCAAATCCATTAAGTTTTCTCAAAAGATTGCTAGGGACTAGCAATGTTTTAGTGTGGGGGATTGATGAGTGTGTAAATACTCATCATTTTTACCTAATCTGAGCTGCCAAAACATCCAAAAACACTCAAATATGCATCATAATATTGAAAATATCCCAGAAATGTGTTTTATATGTTTCAGATGCAAAATAATCAAAAACAAATGAAAAATGAACAAAGTTTGCATAATTGGCAGTTTCAGTCCCTCATCTTTCAAAAGTTGTCAAAACTAGGCCCTGGTTATTCTAAAACATTAAAAAGTCACCAAAGGTCCTTTTTGAATCATAAATTACATAATTAGTCCTTTGGTGCAAAGTTTCACAAAATTACAAGTCTAGTCCCTCAACTTTGCAAAATTGATAAAAATGGTCCCTGGGATGTAAAACCTTTGAGAAAATCAAGTTTTTGGTCCTTGTGCTACTCTTCTTTGGCAGAAATGGTCCTTGGTTGGAAAGTTTGGTGAAATTACATGTTTGGTCCCTAAAGTTTGCAATTTGGCAGATTTGGTCCCTAGGAAATTCAAAATTGAAAAAAAAATAAAAAAAGGGTCCTTGTACTATTGAGGATGGGAAAGTTTCATCCCTTTGTGAACTTTGGAAGAATGGCAAACTCAGCCCTTGGATTTTCAGAGTTTTCAAAATTGGTCCTTGTAATAAATTTCACAAACCAAACGGATCCCTTTTTATTATAAAACACCCAATACCAAATCCAATCCAAACATAAAAACATCACCAAAGCCCAAACCCTTTACCTGACCCAACACCTACCCCAGCCCAATCCCCCTTTGATTATTTAGAACGGTCAATAACCGTTTGACCCTGTCTCCTTCCATCCCAAGTTGCACCCTGCAACTCAGTCCCATCACCCATCTCCTATCACCTCCATCACCGCCGAAACCACTACCCTCACCTAATAAAACAAACCACAATAAATGCCACCCCCGCCCCCCCCCCCTCTTGCATATCCACAGTGCAATTTGCAGTTATATCTTTTGGCGCCAAAAAGATTTAAAGGGTCAAGATCATCTCAAACCAATCCAATGGTCTAGAAAGAAGTGGGAAAGACTTAGAGGGTCCCACTGAACCCTAATCCTCAGCTATAAAAGGGAGGAAAGCAGCAAGGAAGAAATATTAGCATAACTTAGTTATTTTTATGTCGTATAATTAATTTTCAAGCTTTTAGAGTATGATTTAGCTTTAAAGTATTGTATTTCATGTTTTCAGTGTAATCTAAACTCTTTCCAAAAATAAAAATCAAGTCTCAGTTCACATCTCAGTGTATTCAATTTCCATTTTATTTCAAAAATCTAATTAAGCTTTATTGTAGTTTATATTTAATGGTATGGACTCCTAGACACATATAAGCTCCCAGAAAGCTTTGAAAAGCTTTTAGAAACATTTAAAAGCAGTCTTGACTCATAGACAAGAAAATACAAAAAAAAAATCAGAAAAATAATGAAAAAAGTCAAAAAAAATATGAAGAAGATGGTGGAGAAAGCTGGAGCACAGTAAATCTTGGATGGCTGTGGGTTAGTGAATCTGTGGGGATTCTATAGGAAAGCTCTTTGGTCCTTGGTTCATGGTTTGGGCAGGATTACACATTGTAAGCCTATAATCTCATTTCTAAATTTCTACTGTAGCATAGCTTATATCACTGCTTATTTGTGCTTGTTTAGTGTTAGTTAATGTTAATCATGCTTTAAATCAGTAGCTTGTTATTTAAAATTGGTATTTGCTTAGTATTTCATTTCACTATTTAATTAGTACTATAGAGATTCTTGTGCATTTGTTGTTGGTGTTGTTGTTTCTGTGTTTAGAACAACTTATTTCATCACATTATAAGCCTTAGAATCTAGTGCTTGGTCTTAATCTATCAAACTCTTTGAAAATCATAAAACCATATTTTTTAAAAGGGTGTTTGGGATTACTGAGATATCTGTGCTCTAGGGTGTTTTTGTTGATGCTTGTGGTTGTTACTTGTTACTTAGGTTTGTATTAACTCAGTCAAACAATAAAAACCAACCCTTGTTTGTTAAAAAGTCAAAATAGCTTTTGATTTAATCCCATTTGTTGTCTGTCAAGAGATTTCAGTTCAAACCTCATCAAATCCTTTCACAAGTAGTTGTTCTAGCTTACTTTAGTCTTATCCTAGGTTATCATAAACTAAACAGTGCTTAAATCTAGGTAGAATCTCACAAAAGTCAACCTAAGTTCATAATTTCAAAAAGTCAAAAGCATACTTGTTTAAGAAATCCAAAAATAAGGAGATTTATTGTGATTTTTGTGTTAATATTTGGACCCTGAGCTTTCCACAAATCATTGTCTGTCACTCAAGCTACAAGTTTCCACACCCAGATTATTTTTGTGATTTTTATTTTGGCATATACACTAGCTTAATTAGACCTGCAGGGAAAGTACATGCCCTGTGCACAGGTTCTTGGCCAAAATTCCAAGCTCTTTTGTGATTGACTCTGTGGACCCCACACCCTGTACCCTAGCTTTTTAGAAAGCTCTCCACCTCAGCTTATTGAGGGAGTGCTTATTTTGGCCCTCATGCCTTTTGCCCTCAGCTTAATTGACCCACCTTTTGTGGCCTTCTCAGAAGCATACACTGAGTGGCTTAGTGTTTGACCACAAGTTCCAAGCACCACCCAGTGCTCAATAATAAGCCATAAGCCTAGCTTATTGGCTTATTGAGAATCCCTCCAGTCCACCTTCAAGGTTCAATCCTTATTTTGGACCACCCTTGACTTCTGTGGATCCCACAGAGGTCCAAAGTTCATGTGTTTGGCCTGTTTTGGCCTAGTATTTTGATAAGTGCTTATTTGGTTCATTATAGCTTATCCAGAGTGCTTATTTGTGTCCTTTGCCTCATTTCTAGTTGTTAATCATCTGTTGTTGCTCATTTGTCTATTTCAAAGCTTTTTCAAAAAGTGCATAAATCCTAATAAGCTAATAAGTCCACTGTTAAGCACAAGGGGGTGCACATAGCTTATTAATAAGCTATATCAAAAGTCTTTTCACAAAAGTTACTTATTTTTAGCTTATAGTCATCTGTCAATAAGAAAAACCAACAAAAACCAACTTTAAAAATAGTGATAGCTTCTATTTAATAGGATTTATCTTTTTAATTTTTCTTTTCAGCTTATTAATAAGCACTTCATCATTTTTATAATTTTCTTAATTTTCTTTTACCTTAAAGTATTTTCAGTAATTTTCTTAGATTTTTTTCTTTTAATTTAATAATTATTATAATTAATATTAGTTTAATTAAATAATTAAGTAATATTAGTAATTAAATAGTTTTATTAAATTTTTAATTAACAACAGTAGGTTTTTATATTTTTCCTAGGTTTCATAAATCATTTAGGGTTTTTAGAAAATAGTCTCTTAATTTCTACTGTTCACTTTTTAATTTTATTAATTAATTTATTTAAATTAGATACTAATTAATAATTAGTTTAATAATGAGTAAAATAGTCTAAAAATAATTTTTATAAGTTTTTTATAATTTTATAGATTCCTGTGATGGTTAATTAGATTTATAAATTTTTCTTTAATTTTCTAGGTCATTTTTAGTATTATTAGTAATTTAAAATAGTTTAAATAGTTTAATTAATATAATTAGTATTTAATTAATAAAAAACCTAAAAAAGACAAAAATACATATTTTTAATTTTTAATCTTATTTTAAGTCATTTTAGAGTTTTAGAAAATAATTTTGCAATTTCCTAGTTTAAATTTGTATTATTAAGTTTTTAAGTTAATTAGTTTTAATTAAATAGTTAATTAGTTTTAACTTAAATAATCAATATTAAATAATAAAATAATCAAAAGAATAATTTTCTTTTCTATTTCATTTTCTTTTAAAATTAAGTTTGTAAAATTTTCATTTGCACCCCCTGTAGTTGTAAATTGTTTAAAAACTCACATTTTCTTCAGTCTGCAATCATTTCTGATTTCCAATTTGCATACGTGCAATTATATGTATCTGTTAGTGTTAATACTGTTTCAATTGTTCAAATACCATGCAATCAGTAGTATAATCACTTCCCAATCATCTTTGGTTACTGTCCTCAGTGCCACTCATTCCTAAAAACGTTTTCAAACACCATTGCAATCTCGTCGGGACATAACGACCTGGGGAAACACTATACTATCCACGGAGCATTGACTCTAGGCAGTTTGATTTTGTTGACCAAAATCACTTGGTCAATTTAAGTTGACCGTTTAGGCTCAATCGGTGAACCAAGGACGTATGGTGTCTCGGGGTCATCGAATAGATCCTTATGGTATTCCCGTTCTTCCTTGGTGGGTAACTCATCAAAGTATTCCTCTACATTTTCTACTTCCTCTAACTTTTCTTCCTTTATATCCTCAACTTCCTTAATCTCATCCTTAGGTCCAGTTTCTATTCCAACTTCATCCTTGTCACTTTCTTCTATATTCTTATCTATTGGCTTAATGGTGACAACATTGACAAAGTGGACGTGTTTGGATGATGAGGGGTCCTTAATTTGGATTCCGCTACTAGTGTCCCTAGTGTCCTTCCTAGGTGTAGTTAGCACTTGGTTGTTGAGGGCTTTCAACAAGTTGGCAATTTTATTGGTCATCTCCGTTTGTTGTTGATTGAATTCGGTTTCAAACTAAGCTATACGAGCTTCTTGAGATGCCATAAACTTGGACATCAATCCTTCAAGATTATTGGTACTACCAAAGTTATTGGAAGGATTGTTGTTGAAAGTACGGTTAGAGGGTGGACCGTTTGGTTGGTAACGATTAGGTGGATTGGAAGAATTATTTTGGGACATGTTTTGGTTTTGTTTCCACCTAAGGTTCGGGTGATTTTTCCAAGAAGGATTGTAGGAATCACCGTAAGGGTTTGGCTCGGGTTTGAAAGTGTACCACTTGTCTCGTGCTTCGTCGGTACGCGAGGATGCGTAATCCGCAAAAGCTTGTCCGGGGAGTTCCACGCAATCACGAGTGTCATGGGGACCACTACATAATTCGCATGAAGAAGTGATTTTGTTCACTTGGCTTGAAGGCTTAGGAGCTTCGTAGGATTTCATGAGAAACTTGACTTGGTCCTCAAGTTCCATGATCCTACGGTCGGGAGTGCTAGAATTGTTCGAAGGCAAAGATATTGCCTTGACCTTTTTGTTCAAATCATGGGGATCATTCTAAATTTCGTTGTCATAGAGAGCAAGATCTTCTATGAGTTCCCATAATTCTTCCGCACTTAGATCACGTAGCTTGCCACCGGCCGATTGGTCAATGGTTCGCCTTGTGGAGAGATCGATATGGTCATAGAAGATTTGGACTTGGAGCCAAAGATCTATGCCATGATGAGGGACTTTTTGGAGTAAGTCCTTGAAACGAGTCCATGCTTCATAGAGAGATTCACCTTGACGTTGTTGGAACATCAAGATGTCATTTCTAAGCTAAGTAGTTCTCCCCGGTGGGAAAAATTGAGCATGGAAACGAGAAGTGAGATCATCCCAAGAGGTGATGGATCACGCGGGTAAACGTTCAAGCCATTGACTAGCTTGGTCATGTAGAGAGAATTGGAATAGACGTAATCGGGTCGTCTCTCTAGTTGCAACATCAAGGTCTATGGAATCTATGATTTTTAGGAAATCCTTGAGATGTTAATTAGGATCTTCGGAACGAAGTCCATGGAATTCACATCCGCTTTGCACCAACCGGATGGTGTCGGATCGCAAGGGAGACACATTGGCTCCTTGAGTGAGCTCAATGGTGTTTCGATAGCCTTAGTGGCTAGGACGGGAATACTCTCCTAAAGTTCGGGTTCTAGGAGGTTCGTTTGCTAGTGGTGGGTTTTGTGGGTGGTTTTGTTGTGGTGGGTTGATGGGATCAAAGATATTACCACCTTCCATGATGTCGGATGGCAACGGTTACGAACAAAGCAACAAAGAAATAAGATAGACTAAAGAAACCTAAAAATAAAAATAAAAATCTTACTAGAAAGGAATCTAGCAAGTAGACCTAATAAAAAGAAATTCTAACCTAGACAATAACTATTCCCCGGGCTGCGGCGCCAGAAACTTGATACGCGGGATTGCGCCCTCGCAACAGGTTTTACCTCTCAAAGGATCTTGAGAAACTTGCAATCCCCACTAGGCAGTGTACCGATCGTTGTAGTATAGTATAGTGACAAGTACCGGGGGATTGATCGTTCAACTCAGGAATAGTGTCGCTAGGATTAGAAAGCCTACTAAACTAGGTCTAGAGGTGAGAGGTGATTCTTTTTGTATTTTGTATATTTTATAAAAGCAAGTAAAATCTCGGGTTTTGAAGGAGTGGGTGGAATTAGTTGCTAGTCAACTAACCCAATTAACTATTGATGCAATCAAAATCAAAATAAAAGAAATGAAATTAAACTAATGTGGTGGAAACAATAATGAGAGAAGATGTGTTTACTTAGATTTCATTACTCCCTAGATATCTTTTACCGGTTGATTAGCTTGTTACAATTGCATGGATGACGGGTTATATTCCTTCATACTAGTCGTAGGGCTGTGTACAATATTCCCTAACTCTATAAGATCCTACTTCACTCCTATGTCGAGCCGACTAAAAGCTCCTAACATGGGATCATGAGAACTCACTTATGCATTAAATACAACCAAAAATCGTAGTACACCTCCGATCATATTTCTTAAGACGTTCAAGCAAGTTACCAATGGAAGTCTTCCAGTTTTCTTAAGCCTAACATCGAATACAATCATCCGTAACAATTATAAACAAACAACTAACCAATAATCAACATCTAGGTTTCACTACATCTAAGCAAACACAATAAAAACCTAGCCTAGCATGTTAAAAGAAAGACAAGCATAAGATAGAATCAAACAACACATAGACATATTGAATGATTATTGGAAGACTTATCTTTATTCAAACATGGAAGAAAGAAGGGTTTGAAACCCCTGCAATGTGCAGAAAATTCGACCTAGGGTTTATGCTTCTAATGTTCCACACTTTGTTCCACCCTTTACAATGAAAATTTTGAAAAATATATATAGATGAAACATCCTGACGACGTCATGTATTAGCTTCTGATGCTGTCAACTCGCCGCCAAGTTAAGAGTCGTATTGCCTAGATCCAGTCTTGACGCCTTCGTGTAGAAATATACTTTGGGCCGTCATGTGTAAATCAATCTAGACGGCTTTGGTGACGCCGTCAGGCCAATTACATTAAAAATGTTCTAGGCCGTCACGTTATAATATCCACTTCCACCTCTTTTATCACTCTTGACGCCGTCATGTATGAAGCCTTGACGTCGTCAGGTACTATTCCCAGCAAGGAATTTGAGACTTTGCCGTTTTCTTCACTTTTATGCTCCAAAAACGTCCAAAATGCTTCCTTTTCCAGATTTCTCCTCAAAAGTACCTAAAATGACAAAAGGAATGATTTAGGGCAATAATTGATCAAATAATCATGAATTCGGGCTTAAATGACCCCTTAAAAGCGGTACACTTTTCGCCTCATCAAGTGCCCAAGTTGAACATTCTTGGGTCTTGAATTAAGACACACAACTTCTCAATACCAAAACTAGAAAGGGCGGACCAAGGATTATTTTGAAAATTATTTTGATTTTGAAGGTTTGGTCTATAACTATGATATGTTTGTGGTCTAAAGAAACTTTGGTTTGAATGGGAGTTGTCTCTCCTTTGATAGTTGTTGTGTTGGTATTGAGACGACCTTTGACTATAGTTATAAAAGTTTCTTCTTTGATTATTTTGAAAGGGTGATCTTTGGTTGTATGTAGTAAAGGGTCTCACATTGGGTGTAGACAAGAGTGGTCTATTATTCACTCGATGTTTTGTATAACCAATGCCATTACGAGAACCCAAGTTGTAGAATTGTTTTGGGTTTTCTTTCTTTGCAATGGGATCTTGGTTACCTTGAGTGTTTGCAAAAGGAGCTTGAGGAGTAATTGGTTTAACAACATTGCTTGACGATGCTCCATTATTTCCTAGAGACCTGGCGCGTTGAGGGCGCGTTGACGCGTCAGTCAGCGTGTCAGACTCGAAATTTATCGAAGTTTCGTTTTGACTTTGTTTTATAAAAACTATAGGTTTCGTTAGAGACTCAGGAGTGGTTTTTTCTTATTTAGAGAATCCAAGACGTCCCTTATCTTGGGACACTTTTTGTCGACTTATTATTTCTTCTAAATCATTAGTGCTCTTTTTGTATTTTGAAAAACTCAAAGATTCCTTTTGAAGTTTGGATACTTTGTCATTCAAAGAGTTAACCTCAAGTGTGAGTTCTTCACATCTCTTACATGGTTCAATCACCTATTTGCAATGCTTTAGTATCTTTACTTCCCTTTCTAGTTCATAGATTCTTTCTTTAAATTTAACACGTTCTTGTTCAAGAAGTTGTTTTTCTTTAATAACTTTTTCAAAATTCTTTCTAAAGTCATCATTAAACTTGACTAGTTCCTCATTCTCCCTTTGTAAATTGATAATATTTAAATTATTAGAAGAGGAAGGGTTTAGAGGTACCTCAAGTTTTTCTTGAGCCATGAGTCAAGTAGCTTGATTTGTCAGTTGATCTTCATCCTCACTATCACTCCATGCTCTGCCGACAAATGTCTTGTTCACCTTAGGTTTAGGACACTCATTCATGAAGTGGCCTTTCTTACCGCAATTGTATCATGCTTGAGTGCGCCTTGAACTTTCACCAACCTTGTTGTCAACTCCCCTACTTCCACCAAAGTTATTTCTTACACCATTGTTACCTCGGTTACCAAATCGATTACCACGCCTAAAGTTTCCACCTCTCCTAAAGAACCTTCTAAAGTTCTTTGCCATAAGGTTGTACTCTTCGTCATCTTCACTGTCTTCTTCATCACTTCCTTCTTGACTATCACTATCGTCACTAGCTTGATTCTTTGTGACTTTAGCTTTAAGGGCCAAAGACTTTACTTTCTCCTTCTTGTCTTTGGTAACAACCTTCACTACTAGAAAAAGGTCTATCCTTGACTCGCATTTTATGACGCACGCTACAAGATGACGCGCAAATAGCAAAGTCATAAAATAAAAGTCATAAAGAGTAAATGTTTTATTGGGGATGACTCGTTTTCAGAAGCGTCATAACATAGGGTCATAATCAGTTAAAAACAATTGATTAAAAACACTCTTTTTACCAAAATCTATCTCTGCTTCGTTTTTTCCCCAAAACACTTCCCTCTCAATCTCAATCTCTCAAAACCAAAAAATACTCCCGCTCTAACATTAAAAATTTCTTCCCTCCCAATCTCTCAAAACCTAATCAAACACCCCTTTCAAAACTCTCAAAACACTCCCGCCCTAATTTCCCATCTCAAACCCCTCTCTAATTTCCCATCTCAAACCCCTCTCAAAACACTCGACATTGCCCTAATTTGCCCTAATTTTGAAAGGTATGCCGTAATTTGCCCTAATTTGTTTGATTGAGAGTTTTATGTTTTCTGTTTTAATGTAGTTGTAGAGTTTTATTTAGGTTATAAAATCAATTTATTGATTTTTAATGTAGCACACCAGGTGTTTGTGAAAAGGTAACTAGGTTTTTGTATCAGTTTTTGTATCATTATTTTAATGTAGCACACCAGGTGTTTGGTGTTTGTGAATAATTTATAGGCCTCATGTAAGTTAACTGTAAATAATGTAACATGTTAGTGTTGTGGGTAAACTGGTGTTTGGGGTTCTGGTGTAATATATATGGCAGGAAAAGAAGCAAAAGACTCTTTACACAAGAAATAAGGGATGAAAACACTATGATTGCGATTATAGCTGATTCAGTGAGGATGAGATTAATGGGCTTATAATTACTTAAAACCAGTCAAATGATTAAAGTGTTTGATAGATGGGAAGTGCAGCCTGTGTTTGTGAATAGTGTGTCTATACAGAAGGATTGAAGTAATTTGCTTAAAGAAGGGGGGTATCATACTTGTATGGTAATTCTAGTCTGATTTGTAGTTTTTCATGGTCTCAAAATATTGGTGTGTTAGTTAACATGTAAATGATTTGTAGACAACTTTAACTGTAAATGATTTGTAAGCTGGTGTTCTTGTTTAACATGTATAGGCCTCATGTAAGCTGGTGTTTGTGGTTATCTTTTTCTGTTTTAGTTTAATAAGGTTGGTATCAGACTCGACACTTACACGAGATGTTTTCTGTTTTAGAGTTTTTAGGTAATGGATAAATCTTGGATTTTGTCTAATAGATTATCAATCGCATACGAGGAAGGTGTGATTGCCTTTTTAGAGTTTGCACAACACAATAACCCAAATTCCAATGCCATTCCGTGTCCTTGTGTAAATTGTATCAATTTGTGTCACACTTCCATCAAAAACGTGCGTTATCACGTGTTTAAACACGGTTTCGATGAGGATTATATTGATTGGACCTTCCACGGAGAAAATTCATCTATAGATGAAGCTGAATGCCCTAATGAGTCTAGATCTCCCGAGTTCGATTACACAAAGGAGATGCTACATGACGCCTTCACATATGCAGAGAATGAACCTAATTTATTGAAGTCACTCCTGGAAGAATGAGACAAGCCACTGTATGAAGGGTCTAAGTATAATGCACTAAATGGATTGCTGAAATTTCAACATTTGAAGGGTCAATTTGGTTGGTCTGATACAAGCTTTGATGCTTTATTGGGCGAGCTAAATGATGTTTTGCCTTCAAATAATACAATCCCTAAGTCGATATATGAGACCAAGAAGTTGCTAAAAGGAATAAGCATAGAATACATTAAGTATCATGCTTGTGAGAATGATTGTGTCTTGTTCTGGGATGAGCACAAGGATGCTTCTCAATGTCCAACTTGTGGCACTTCTCGGTGGAAGGAGAATAGCAAGAAGGTGCCGAGAAAAGTTGTTTGGTATTTCCCGCCCATTCCTAGATTTAGAAGAATGTTCTTGTCACCAGAAACAGCACATGACCTAACTTGGCACGCGCAAGGTAGGGTCAGTGATGGCAAGCTAAGACATCCTTGTGATTCCCCATCTTGGAAGCTTGTTGACGACAAGTACTGGAAAGAATTTGGAAAGGAAGATAGGAATCTGAGATTAACCTTGTCCGCGGATGGTATAAACCCTCATAAGTCATTAAGTGCAAAGTATAGTTTTTGGCCGGTTACCCTAGCAACATACAATCTGCCTTCTTATTTGTGTATGTCAAGAAAGTTCATGATGTTGACTCTACTGATATCAAGTCCAAGGCAACCTGGTAACAATATTGATGTCTACTTGGCACCACTAATAAAGGATTTGAAAGAGTTGTGGAAACCTGGCGTTAAGACGTATGATGCTTATAAGAAACAGTTCTTCAATCTAAAAGCAGTCTTACTTTGGACTATAAATGACTTTTCCGCGTATGGTGACCTGTCGGGGTGTGTTACCAAAGGTTATAACGCGTGTCCAGTATACTCAGAGGATACCTACTCACAATGGTTGCCAAAATCCAAAAACGTATGCTTCCTCGGGCATAGAAGATTCCTCCCACTTACACATCCTTTTCGCAAAAGAAGAAAAGATTTCAATAATGAACCAGAGAGCAATGTTATGAATAAACCAAGATCGGGTGAAGAAGTTTACGACTATCTGGAAGGTTTTACGACTAAATGGGGGAAGGAGAAAAAGGCAAGGAAGGAAGTTATCTGGAGGGCGTTGAAGAAGAATAAATCAAAGAAGAAAATGCCACGTCAGCAGAGAAGGCCAAAAAAGAAAAAAGAAACTATTGATGTGAGATCGAAAGTTTGGCGTAAAAAATCAATCTTTTTTTAACTAGAGTACTGGAAGCATTTGCTTGTTTGTCATCAGTTAGATGTTATGCATATAGAAAAGAATGTATGTGAGAGTGTTTATGGGACGTTACTGAATTTGCAAGGTAAGACGAAGGACGGTTTAAAGGCACGACAAGATCTTGAGGAGTTAGGGATTAAGACTGAGTTAATAAGTCAACCAAAGGGGAAGGGTCATTATCTGCCGCCTGCCATATACACATTAAATAGCGAGGAGAAACTATGACATGCTGTCTAACATTAAAGTGCCTGATGGGTATTCCTCCAATTTCAAGAATCTCGTGTCCGATGATAATTCAAAGATGAATGGATTGAAGTCCAACGATTGTCACGTACTAATGCAACAGATTCTTCCTTTTGCAATAAAGGGGGTGTTAGACGTGAAAGTTAGGAAGACTATTATAAGCTTGTGTCACTTCTTCAACGAGCTGTGTAGTAAAATAGTTGATGTTAGTAAGCTAGGCAAGCTGCAAAGTGACATCGTAGTAACTTTGTGTTTACTAGAGAAGTATTTTCCGCCTTCGTTTTTCGATGTCATGATTCACTTGATGGTGCATTTAGTCAGAGAGGTGAGGTTATGTGGCCCAGTCCACTTTAGGTGGATGTATCCGTTTGAGAGGTACATGAAAACACTAAAAGGTTATGTACGAAATCATTATCGACCCGAGGGCTGCATGGCAGAATGTTATGTGGCAGAGGAAGCATTAGAATTCTGTTCCGATTCCTTGGAAAACATGAAGTCAATTGGCAATCCTTATGATCGTGCTGATGAAAGAAACCGCACTGGTAAACCTTTATCGCAGGCTACCATCTGTGTTGTGAATTCTAAGCTACTTGATCAAGCTCATCTTTATGTATTAGTAAACACCGCCGATGTTGAACCATACATAAAGCAGCATATGTTAGAACTGAAGGATCTTAACCCGCGTCGAAATAATACATGGTTGCAGAGCCAACATAGTCGGACGTTTATTGACTGGTTTAAGAAAGAGGTTGAAAGGCGTTTGGCTAACGGGGAAAATACCGGTGATAGTGTTCGTTGGTTGGCAAAAGGCCCTAATTTTGTTGTTAGTAAATATACCGGGTTTGCCGTAAATGAGTATCAATTCCATACAAAATAGCGTGATGAATCTAAAACCACTCAAGGTAGTGGAGTATCTATAGTTCCAAATACTATGCAGATTGCTAGTGCAAAAGACTCCAATCCGGTGTACGGCGCTGTTACCTACTTCGGTCGTATATTGGAAATATGGGATCTTGATTATCATACATTTACGGTTCCTATTTTCATGTGTGAGTGGGTAGATAGTCGTGGAGTAAACAAAGATGATTTAGGATTCACAGTGGTTAACTTTGATAGGCTTGGTCAACGGTCTGAACCCTTCATATTACCTAGTCAAGCAAGACAAGTTTTTTATGTTCAGGACCAACAAGATAGGAACCTGTCTGTTGTTGGCTTCACACCACATAGGATGCATAAGTATGGAGATAATGATGAAACTGATGACGTGTTTGAATTTGATGTTACATAAAATATGAACCTGTCTTTAGAAGACCTAGACGATTGTTTTAACTGTACGCGCTCGGATGACGAGGGCATATTCGTTTTAGATCATTAGTTTTTGGTATGAAATAACTGTTTATTTTAGTAACTGTATATTTGTTAAAGTCTGTCACGCATTATTTATTATTTAAAGTTTTTGGTATGAAAATAACTGTTTATTATGTTTATTTTAAACAGGTTGCTTTTTGGTAATAAAAGATGGCCTCGGACCGCGAAGAAGATGCAGTTTGTGGTTCTGGTTCTGATTCGGACCGTGAAGAAGATGCTGGTTCTGGTTCTGATTCGGACCGCGAAGAAGATGCTGGTTCTGGTTCTGGTTCCAAATCGCATAGAGGCCCGACAATAAAAGCAAAGGTGAATAAAAAAACAGTTGTTACTTATAATAAAAGAGGTGTGCCAACTGGACCGGGAGCCAAAAAACTATCTACTTTTGAGGGATTGGTGGCAAGATCTATGGTTCTCATAACCTATGATTCTTGGTTGAACGTAGATAACGAAACAAACGAAGCTTGTTGGCAATATGTTAAGGTAAGAATTTTATTATTTTATTCTAACTATGTTTTAGTTTTAGTATTTTATTCTAACTATGTTTTGATTCATTTTTTACGTTTCAGACACATTTTGTACTTGACCAAAAGAGTCGGAAGCAAGTTCTCCAATCAATCGGGATAAAGTGGAAAAACTTCAAACATTATCTTTATAAGAAGTTCATTAAGCCACTAAAAGATGAAAAGTCTAAGGAGGCCAAGAAGCAATTATATACTCCTCCTGAAAAGTATCCGTCCGTGAAAAAAAAAGACTGGAAACTTTTCGTATCACAAAGAATTAAGCCTTCGTTTGAGGTATTTGTTTAAGTTTCAAAAAACCGTTATTTATCACAAAAACAGTTACTAACATGTTAATTGTATATACTTATGCAGGCAATAAGTCAGAAGGCTTCAGCTAACCGTAAACTTAACAAGTACAACCATCGTTTGAGCTGAAAGGGATATTCCGGACTCATTTCTGAGATAGTATGGAATTTATTGCTTATGTTAACTTTTTTATTGCTTATGTTGATGCTTTTTAACTTTTGCTTTTAACTTTTTTAGATGGAAGCAACCGGCAAAGAGGAAGAGGAGATTGATAGGGCAGAATGTTGGAAAAAAGCAAGAGAAATGAAAAAAGGAGGTTTCGACCCAGCTGTCCAAAAAGTTGTCGATAAAATTGTAAGTATGCATATTTCTCAGTTATTTAAACTTTTATGTTCAGTTAGTTAAACTTTGACCATAAGTCAACATATGTTAAGTTATTTGATGTTCAGTTACTTAAACTTTGACTTTTTACCATAAGTCAACAGATGTTAAGTTATATGTTTGTTTACTCAGGAGACACTAAATAAGGACAAGGATTATTCATAGGATCCTTTGGGATCAATAGATGTGCTTACAGAGGCCCTGGGTACTAAAGAAACACGTGGGCGTGTACGTGGGATGGGTCGATATGTAACACCACACCAGTATTTTTTAATACCCAGGAATGTCAAGCAATACCTGAAACAATATGATAACATGATGAATAAATGGCTAAAAGCTGTTGAAGATGAGTTAGAAAGAAGAAGATGTGCAAGTACCAATGCTTCGGAGGGTGCAAGTAATTCTCCAACGTTGAGCGATGAAGACGAAGAACCAAATGTACCAAGTGAACCAAATGTAAGCCTTCATTTGTTATAAATTCATTGCAATTCTTGTCTGTTTTAATAATATTGTGTCATTTGTAGGATAAATCATGCTATCTTGCGGTCGACGATCCTTCAAATATAGTCGCCAAAGGAACCATAGTGAAGCATACTGTCTCGGGTATTTATTTGAAGTTAAATTACTTATTTAATATTTATATAAATTCTTACATATTTAATATTTATTTGTTCATATATTAGATGGGAACATTGAAGTTACGATAGACACATCTGTTCAAGAAGAAGCTTTGATACCGAATCCAATTCCCGAGGAGTTCGTTGAGACTGTTAAAGATACCATTGGGTACATGCTAAGCTGGCCGAGTCACCTAGTCATTCCATGCTCTCGTTTGGTAAGACTTTTTTATAAAACAGTTTAATCATTAGAACAAAATGGTTTGGTAAGACTTTTGTATATTTTTGCAGAACAAGATAGTAGCCAAAAAGAAAGAGAAAAAGGCTGATGATCAAGACAAGGAGAAAAGAAAAAAAAATAGAAAAAGAGCAAAGAAAAAAAGAACAAAGAAAAGAAGAAGAAGAAGAAGGAAACAGAAAAGAAGAAGAAAGAAAAGAAGAAGAAGAAAAAAGAGAGTTGGGCAGTGCGATTCACAAGAAAAAAGAAAAGAAGAAGCGAAAAAGAGAACCCCACAACGAAGAAGAAGTGACGATGCCAAAAACAGTTGCAGTTGAAGAAGGAAAAAGCCCAGAAACGCTCGCCTCCATTGCAAAAGTGACTGAGAAAGGAAATCCGTTGAAAAAAATGATGACAAGAGGTCAGAGGAGAGTAAGGAAAAGAATTTAATAAAGGATGGGATTGAAAATGACTGCAATGATGGTTGATGGACAAGTTGCAAAGGTCGATTGCATAAAAGTGCAATGCGAGGACGATTTGTTTGGGCACCCCAGTTACACGTACTTAAATTGGAATGATTTTGACTGTCTATTTTCAATGGATGAGTTAAACGGGGCTGTCGTTGCTTCTTATATCATGTAAGTGATAAATGTAGTTTATAAAAAATTGGTACTTGTATGTTAACAGGACTAATTGAATGTAAACTTTGTATGTTAATTGTTAACAAGTACCTGTATGAGCAAATCAAGAATGGGTCACAAAGAGATCATGGAGTTTGTTTCATGACCCCGACTGCGATCATGCATCATGAACGTAAAGCGAAGGCCAAGAATATCGAGGAGGCAAGTCGAGTTATTTCAAAAAGGTTATCTACAAGGAAGTAAAATGACCTCATCTTATTGCCGTACAATCCCGGGTTAGATTTTCGAAAACATTTAAATTAATTAATAAAAATTAACATTAATTAACAGAATTTGTTTTTTGTTTTTTGTAGAAGACATTAGGTGTTAGGTGTGCTTAACATGATGACAAGTACCTGCTATTATCTTGATTCCCTATCGGTTAGTGACGTCAATCATCAGTTCAAGCAAATAGTGGATGCGTAAGTAATACAAATTTATAGAATCTTTATGATGTATGATGTAATACTTAACTGGGTTAATTCTTTGTAGGGCAATTGCATTGTATGATGTAGAAGCTGGAACCAATAAGAGGACTAAACTTAACTGGGTTAATTCTAAGGTTAGTTATTTGTTATGGCTTATTTGCATCTCCTAGCTTATTAATAGTCTAAGTAATACTAGTGTAGAGTGGTTTTTAGTTTTAATCAGCTTAGTATAGGGTAAAATTGCAATACAGATCAGTGTAAGGGTGTTTGGTTTAAGACAACTTATAGGTTAGTTTGGGTATAATCTGAAAAGCACTGTTCATGTGCCAAGTTTCTGAGTTTGATTGAACTGATTCAAAGGTATTTTAGTTGTTCTCATCAGAATATAGGGCAGTTTGATGGTTATTTAAAGTCTGCATTAGATATTTTAGTTTTGAGCTCTTATCTGCCCTAATAAGCTTAGCAATAAGCTGAGCTTAATTTGAGTTCATTTTGGCTTTGCTAGTTAGTTCAATGGTGCTTAAATGAGTGCCTATGAGTTGGTCTACTGTGGAGTAGTCTTGCTCAAATTTTGCGCTAAATTCCTAACCTGCTACCACATATTGTTTTGCGGCAATTAGTTATCTGCACTGTTTTGCGCCAAATTCCTAATCTGCAAATAAGCCCATATACCCTGTGCAGACCATTCTTGTTAATCAACTGTAGTTGCATATCATATACAATTTGTGTTTCTTATGTAGTGTCCACTTCAGCCCGGATGCACCGAATGTGGGTACTTCGTGTTGAAGTTTATGAAGGATATAGTTAAACATGGAGTTCGGGCTCTCGAAAATGACAATGTAAGTAGTTAACTGTTTTAAGTAGTTTAAGTAGTAATTAACTGTTTCTAAAATGTTGTTTTATTTAACTAGATTGGTGGCCCCAAGAATGAGTACACGGAGGCGGATTTCGACGATATTCGAGAAGAATGGGCAATTTATGTGTCGAATTTCATTTTTAGGTAGAAATCGCGCGTATTGTAGTAACTTTAACTAATTATCGGTCTATATTTTGACTTGAATTGTTATGTAATGAATTGGCGGTAACGCATGGTTTTGATATATATGAAATGCGTTAATTTTGTACAATTATCAGGTTTATTGTCAATAATTATGTATATAATCAGGTTTTAAAAAACAGGAAAAAAAATGATTTTAAGGTAATGACTCGCAAAAACATATGTCAGAAAAGTGTGTCATAAAAGTTAGTCAAAATGATTTTAAGGGTAATGACACGCAACGTGTGTCATAAGTGCGAGTCATAGAGGGATGACGCACAAATGCCAGTCATGAAGCTTTATGACGGGTCTTTCCTTGACTCGCATTTGCGTGTCATAAGGCCTCTTCTTGACTCACATTTGGAGTCAAGGATAGCCCTTTTTCTAGTAGTGCTTGTCATTTTCAAGAATCATTTCATAGACATTGAGGTTGCAGATGAGGTCGTCAAGAGGATGTTCCACCAAATTTTTGGCTTCTTCAATGGCCGTCACCTTCGGCCGCCACTTTACCGGAAGAGCTCGAAGAAACTTTCTCATATGGTTCTTATTATAGAAGCTAGGATCTAAAGCCGTGAGGCTTGTAATAATAGCGTTGAACCGTGTGTAACCATTGTCAATGGTTTCATCATCGGAGATCGAAAACTTCTCATATTGTTGGATGAGTAGGTCGATCATGCAATCCTTAACTTGTGAATTGCCTTGATGAGTAATGATGAGTGAATGCCAAATCTCCTTGGCGGTCTTGCAAACATGTACTCTCTCGAACTCCCTTCGAGGTAGAGCATTATATATCATCATTTTTGCTTCTTGATTTTTGACAAGCTTTTTCTTCTCATCTTCTTTAAGCTCCGAGTATGGCTTCTCAACCATTAACTTGGTTTCCGGATCAAGCATCATGAAGGCAAAATCTCCATTTTGAATGACCTCCCATAAATCAAGATCTTTGGACCTAACATAGGTCTCAAATCGAATTTTCCAAAAGCAAAACCCATCGGTCTCTAGCAAATGTGGTCTTTGCATAGAACACCCCTCAACATAGTTCTCTTGAGCCATGGATCTATACTCTACTTTCCCAAAAATCTTTGTTAGGATTTTATATTTTAGAAAAAAAAATTTTTGACTTAAAACGACTTCTCGAGAAGGTTTTAACACTAAAAAACTTGTGTATTCCGCTCTGATACCAATTGTAGAACCGTAGAGGGGGGTGAATACGGTTTCTTCGACTTTTTAGATGTTTAAAAACTTTCAGCCAAGAAGAGGACCAAGTGGTTTAAGCAAGATCAACCACTAATACAAACACAAGTATATAAAGCGTGTAAAGAGACACCACGATATATACAGGTTCGGGATGGGGGGTTTATACCATCCGTACGTCCAGTTGCGAATCCACGACATGATACTATTCCACTAGTATAATCTTTTTGGTGGACTACAAAGCATTACAATTCACTCCACCGATATTCGCCAATATCGATGCTCACAAAAAAGAAGTTACTCCCACGGTATTCCGCCCTCGGAAACCACCCTAAAGAATCTCGTGATTCGACTTACACAAGGTCACAAAGACCACAACCAAAACTTCCACCTAGAAGTATCAAACCCTAACTACATCCCCAATGATCTAGGCTTGGTCACCAAAACACAAGACTTCCCTTACAACCAAATTGAATAATAGAATATAGTTTCTTTGAACCAAGATCTAACCTAACCTAGTGACTCGATTCTAGTAGAAAGGGTATAGATAAGAAGACCTCGACACAATCACAAGAATGGATTAGGTTCTTGTGAGTCTTCCCTTGCAAAGAGATGTGTTCTTTCAAAGATGTTAGTGTATTTAACTAAGAACACAAGAGATAGAATTAGAGGATTAGAGAGAAAGAATGTAGAGAGAAAGAATAATGGCAAGGGGTGAGGAATACAAGAGGAAAGGGGGTATTTATAGGCCAAGACCCAAACTTGGGATTAATTTACCGAGACCGGTGCGTCACCCGCGCGGGCAGTGCGCCTGGACCTCTGTTGTAGAAATCCCAAGTTTTGGGTGTTGGTCCTTATAAATACCAAAACTTGCTAAACCCCCAACTGTACTTCACACTAAACCTTAACCTTAATCAATCTAAGGTTTACTAACTCAAATAGCCAATTTGGAAAATGTTTTTGTGAAGTGTTTATGAGAAAACCAAATACCAAGGGTAGAAGAATAGAAAGGGTAATTTGGTAGGGGTAGAAAGGGTATTCCTCACATGGCATAATGGAGAAGAGAATATGCTATGGGATATTCCTCTATAGGGAAGAGTGTGAGAGGTTGGGTTAAGAAGTAACCATGGTTAGGTTAGAAGAGTGTGTAGAGAATAAACCATGGTTAGGTTAAAGAGTATATCCAAGGGAATATTCCTTCCTTGGTGTGGTTAAGAGTTAACCATGGTTGGGTGAGAATAGGTGTGTAGAGAACTAACCATAGTTGGGTTAGAAGTGAACCATGGTTGGGTTAAAGAGGATATACCAAGGGAATTCCATTTCTTGAGGAGAAAGGAGAAATGGATAGTTGAGATGTGTTGTAGAGAAATGAATGGTTTAGATGAGAAGTGTGTAAGGAATATAAGGTATGAGTTGGATTGTGTAAGTGTGTAAGGGAATATGTAAGTGTTGGATGTGATGGGGAGCCTAGTCTGTGTAGAGAATGGTATGGTTGTGAGAAAGTGTGTGTAAATTTGAATGTAAAGGTGTTGGGAGTATAAGATATGCGTTGTAAGGATGGGATGTGTATAGGGAATGAGTTGTATGTGTAAGGAATATGTAAGGAGGATGTGATGGGGAGCCTTGTGTGTGTGAAGAGAGGTATGTGAGTGAAGTGTATGTATTTTGAATGTAAAGGTGTGTGTATGTGAGTATGTATGTGAGAGTGTAAGTGTGTATGTAGAAAAGAGTGTATACGTGTGTATAGGGAAGTGTATGTATGTATGTATGAGAAACGTGTATGGGAAATGTATAAAGTGAGGAGAATATTGTAAGGAGGGAATATTGTGTGTGAGTTTGTGAGGAGACAAAAGTACACTTTGTAAGGAGGTGTAAGGGAATATGTAAGAGGTTGTTGGGTAAGGATTTTTGGGAAGGATTGTGGGAGGTTTGGTAATTTTGTCTTTTGTGAAAATAAGATTAAGAAAAGATTAAGAAATAATCTAATTGTCATTAAAAAGAAAAGGTTTAGGCAATTAAGATTATGAGTTGACAAAAATCATAGTTTCATAACTCGTGACTTTCCACGACTCGACGTACTCAACTAACACCTTGGTATAAAAAAGCCAAGTGCTTTTCCATGATGTAAAGCATAACCCAAGCGGGAAAGGATGCGTTTACGCAAAGTGACCTTTGACTTAGTTCGACCAATAAGGGAGTAAACCCGTTACGTGATTAGAGAAGACGTAAGCACGGGATATGAGCATATGGATGCTTTCACGTGATGTTATGTGAAATATATAAGCTCCCTAAGTATAGAACAGCCTTGGCTAGAGGCAAGAGTTAGAAAACATGAGTTGGTGTTTTCCCGTAAACGAGTGTTTCAAAAGTTGGATCTCTCTAATCCCAAAACTAGTTTCGAGTGTTCTCAATTAAGCACATAGCATATTCATACCTATATTGAAAGATACACATTTGTCGGGTAAGGGGAAAGCCGACTTTCAAAATTCGTCCAAACCCATACAGTAGCCTGGCGCGTAAGCTACGCGTTGACGCGTGGGTGACGCGTCAGGAGCAGGTATGTGGTTCGGGGAATTTTTGCTACCGTTTGTTATTTTATGTGTTTCGAAGGTTTATTTGTCATCATTAAAACATTAGGAGATCTTGATAATGTTTCCTCAACATAGTTCTTTACTGAATCAAGAACCGCGGTATAGCAAACGGGAACCACTAAAGATTTAGGACCTTTCCGCTTTTCCAAGGTCATTCAACCGTTGTGAACTCCAGCGTAATATAACTTCCTAAACAAAGGTACGGTGGGAACCCCACCATGAACGCGACAAAGGATCTCAAAATGACTAATCCTACACGCCACCAAAACAAACAATTGTGAAAGATGGATCTGGAAATACTCCAAGACACGCAGCAAAAATATCGAAAGGGATATCCTAAAGTTACCTAACTCGAAGAACCTAGTATAAACACCTATCTTCCCCTCAGGCGCATTCCTAATAGTATCATGAACCCCGGGAAATTCTGGTAAGAGATGAGCAGGAATGTTATATCTCTTACAAAAATCGTCTAAAACATCCCGGGTAAGTTTAGAGGTCCGAAATCTATGTGATCGGATGCCATCCTATGTTATATACGTAAAAAAGCAGAAAATCTTTTTACTACGAAAAGAAGAAAACCTAACCTAAGAATCTAGGATGGAAATAAAAGTAGCAAGAAAGATGAAGGCGGTTGGAGTCCTTTTTCTAGAGAGTGGTAAAAATATTTGGTGTGTGTGAAAAAAAGTATCGCAAATGGGGGAATTCTGGTATTTATAACCACACGAACACGTACCACCAACCAGACCCAAAGGCCACAAAAGCAACACGTACCCAGATGTTTATTAAACAGTTGCAGATCAACCAGAGGAACGGTCGCGATGGTTGCAGAAGACGAACGGACAGTCGTCAAAAAGTCACGTCAGTCAGTAAATAAGTGGGTGAAAAACGCTTCGCGAGTACCAATAGGCTGGCAAACGAAGCAAACGGAAAGTGGAAATCCTAGTTGGCAATATGGGGCACGCGGCATTAACAGCCGCGATACCCTAGACAATCTAAAAAAATAAGATATGACACGCGGCATCGTCAGCTGCGGAACAACAAAAAGTCTATAACACTTGTTCTCAAACCAAAGAAGTATACTAGACTGGGGGACTTGATCGCGTATAATACCCCCGGACCCAATATGCCGATCCGGGCACGCTAATAATAACCCCGACCCTAGGATAACCTGGACCATGTTAGACTCCGATCCCGCCAAGCCGGTCCGGACAATAACACCTCATCATAGAAGGCCGCGGCTTATCATCTCAGTCGCGGAAGCACTTGACGTCCAGAGACAACCCAAAGGTCGGGACCACGGATTAACCCAAAAAGAGTAAGGAATATTATCAGCTATCATATAGCTGAACGTGATAGCCGAACTAGGCAGACCCCAAACAGGAAAGACAGCAATCCCCTTCCAAAGAAACCGCCACTCACGTCAAGATGACAAGAAGAAGAGTGGACCTGGGGGTTTGCCGCCTAGAAATGTCACCATCATGGTACGGGATCCGAGGAAATTGACAAGAAAGACCATGGCATAAATAGAGGGCATTCACCACTCTCAAACGGTAACACATAAATTTCACAACTCATCTTATCACATACTTTATCTACAATACCATACACTTACTCTTATACCGGAGGTTGACCCGGTGGAACCCTCTTTCGCGGTGAGATTAACGGTGTTTTCTTTATTAGCCGTTTTATCACAGATACTTAGTCCATAATTCACTTCATCAGATGCTTGAGGTTAATGTAGTACGTCAGCTACATTCCATTATACTTAAACGTTTTTTTGAAGTAATATATTTTACCGAGTGGAATACCCTTCACCCAAAAAAAACTATGTCTTGCATAGAGCCCAAGTTTTGTACTAACAACTAGAGTTTCGAGCACTGAATTAGATGGTATCGGTTGTATGAGAAAATAAAATCAATAGTTTTAGACTTTTAGTATTGCGTGAATTATATGTAACTCCACCAAGACGGATTACAGACTATGTAACCAAACCGTTGTAGAAAAAGTATGATTATTAAGCATGAGCATAATGCAATAAAGAAATAACTGCAATAACATAAATTTATAAAAACCAAAATTGTCTTACGGTCTATAAAAGTAAATCATAATAAAATTAAAACCAACTGATCATTTTGTAGTTACCCACCAGAAAAAAAGCCAACCAGGATACTAGTGTAGAATTTTGGTCTATATGCACCCTAACCACCCTCTAAAATTAGATGCTCTACGGCTACTCTCAATGGTCATACCACTTCTTCCACCTCATCCTTCTCTCTCCATTTACCTCCTCTCATTCCCTCTCACTTTTCGCCCCCAATGGTCACCACTCACTCACTTTTATTTAAAATACCCACTTTTATACAAACACACCTCATACGCACTCATAAAAAAATAATTAATAATAAAAACATTCAAGGAGGGCCCATTTTGCACACAAACGTGTTCGGTGATATGCTCACCCTTGTCCTTGTTTTTGTCATGGCTCATGTGTGAGTTGGGTGTGCCCCAATAGGGTGGCGCGTGTGGCTATACCCACACCGGTGGTACGCTTAATTGGGGGTAGCCTAATAGAAACTATCATAACATTAGAAATAAACTGACCATGTACTAAACATGAGGAAAATCAATAGCATAGGTTATTAGAACAAATGACAAATATAAAAATTGTAACTTGATAATAAACTATGAGATTGTCTCACAAGTACTCTCATGACATGGTTATCGTGCATTAAATCATATCAAACTTTCATTTTAGATTAAAAATGTATTTAATACAAGTATATTAAATTTATAAATTACCTTAATTACTTAAAATTTTGATTTAATCAGCATAATTTTTTGAAATGATCATTTAAACGGATCATTAGGGCATTGGTTAAACAAACTCATAAACTATTAATGCAAATGAAAACCTCAAATATTTTGGCAATTTAACAAACTCTTTAGAAAAACTATAATCTAATTTATTCCCATGAAGCATAAAGCATTATTGCAAATTGGAGCAACAAAAGTAAATTGAAGAAGAGAGCATCCGAGAAGAGGAGATATCTTCAGGGAATACGCATCAAGTGCATCAGAGAGTGTTTAGTAAACAAGACAGTCCCTAATCCTTTATAAACTACACTAGAAAAAGCTGTTATGCTCACTTACAACTAATTAATCTAGGCTATTCATGTATTTAAACAGGAGGAGACTGTTGTCTAGGAAAAGTTGAGAAAACAGTCTCTGATTTACTTAGAATAGCCTATTACTATAAGGAAGTAGAACCACTAGTGACTCGGGATCTCTGACGAGGATAGTTCAAGGTCTGCGGGTCTATTTCATGTTCAGCAACAATAAGGAATCAGACTGTACCTATTTATTTTTCCTTGTTGTAATTCAGTATGTAAGAAGAAGTCGTTATGCTCACTTACTACTGATTAAAATTAGGCTATTTGTATATTCAAATAGGGGGAGATTGTTGGGTCTGATTTTTGACCCAATTGCCTCTGACATGTATTTAAACATAAAATAGCCTAATTTATTAAATCTTTGATATAAATCAGGGAGAATAGCACTCACTGATAAGGATTAGAGAGTAAGTCACCCTCTGATGAAAATTGAATGTCTTACTCTCTGATGGTTATCAGAAAGTTTTCCTCTCTGATGGTTATCATAGAGTACACCTTGTTGGTTATCAGTGATAGGTACCTCACTAATGATTATCATTGGATGTAAACTTACTGACATAAGAAATTAGTGAGAGTTGTATAAAGCTCAATCAGCTGTCAAGCTTCAAGGAAGTCGAAGACTAATGGTCTTTCATTGTAGGTATAGATTTTAATTATCAAGTTTTAAATTTATATTTAGCCGACTTAACCTATAACAAACACTAACGGCCATTGTACCCGATCAATGTAGCCTAGTTGGTATGTAGAGTGTCGATCATTAAGAGTGGAATGTTAACATTTAAGTATCTATAAGTATTTTAATTCTAAAGTTAGTCTAATTAATCCTAATCTAATGCAAGGAGATTTTTAGAATGAGAGACTGGCACGATGTGTAGATTAAGTAAATAGTAAATACAAGCAACGAGGCGAATGACACATACGTACACAGATAGAAAACAAATAACAGATAAGAGGTCAAGCCAATTGTAAGGGAGATATATTCGTTAATCGATTAGTTACATATGATGAGTACTAATTCGGGTCTTTCTCGTTGGTTGATCACGTGTATGCGTATCTCGTTCCTAATGCTTAGATCTGGCTAAACATCTAGATATCTGTCTTTAAGTCCTCACAACCAATTATTCTTGTCCGCAAAGTCTACCTTAATGATTATCTTACTTATTAATTAACCTACTAAGGCTTACATTAAACATGCAAACGATGAAATAGTCAAAGGTCTGCAATCAATATTAATGAAGTAATAATGTAATCAAAACTTACACATGAGCATACAATTAAACATCATATACTCTAAAATGGTTGGTAATATTTCAGCACAATGAAATAGTCAAAGGTGCGCTAACCTAACGATTAAAAGAGTACTAATATAATTTAAACGAATCTCCCTATCGAATTATGTACACGGAGATCATATGAAAGGAAACCACACTGAGATCTTTTGTTAATTTTTTTCTTTTTAGAGCTCGAATGAGTAGGCTGGTATTGTGAGTTGCGGAGTGATTTGTGAGGATTATGGTTTATCTTTGTTATTGGCAGTTGATTGTTTTTGCATTTCATTCTTTTACTTTTACTTTTTTCTTTACAGTTTGATTTTTTTTTTTCATTATGGACTATTGAAGGTCGTTACTAGTCTTGGTCAAACTGGTCAAACCTTGGATCTTTGGGTATCTTGTGGTATCTTAAGGTTTCATGGTAGTCTTGCAACTCAAGTCGCAATTTTGATAGAGTTTTCTTTCGTAAAATGGTGGGTAACATAAGTTTCGAAAAATCTGTTGTTGCAACTCTGCTATCGCAACTTTACTGTCATAACTTTGCTGTTGAAACTCTGCTATCGCAAGTCTTCTGTCGCAACAAAACCTCACATATTACGAGCTTTTTACTTTTGCGACACCATTTGCGAGCATAAAAAGACTACCAGTCGTTTCGGATCTGAAAACGTTTAAGACTTAAATCTAACAAAAAAACTTGAATCTGACAAAAAAAAACTTGATAAAACCAATAAAATCTTAGTAAGAATTCGCGTGTATCTTTACTCAATAAATTTTGGATTCAGCAACAGATTTAAATACCCAAAAATGACTGGATTTGTACCATTTTTTAGACTAGGAAAAGATGTACTTATTGAACTTTTGGACTGATAAAACAAACAACAGACATGAACACCAAAATATAGAACAACCTAAAACTGATAACCTAGGCTCTAATGCCATTTGTTGGATCGAATATTTCTTGTTTAGGTTGATGATATTATGGTGTCGGGTCTGGTGTACCAACCAAACACACCCATGGTAGTGGTGTTGAGACTATGAGAGAGAAGAGAGAGAGGAAGAGAGAGTGGTGATAGAAAGATAAATCTTATTAATAAATACATACATCACAAGTGAAACTTGTAAGGGTATTATACTCGTACAAGACATGTTGAGATACCTCTCTGACTTTTCCTAGCATAAGTTGTGACACCTCACAACATTCTTATTCTGCCGCGACTATACAAGTGTCGCGCGGGTGGGATATCTAATCTAGTAAACTATCTGTATTTCTTTGTTCCAGCAATGGGCTCTTGGTGGGTTTTGTAATTTTGGTTAAAAGGCGGTTTTGGTGGGTTTTATCGATCAGGTTGGTTGAGTGGAATTTCATTCACCATGATGGCAAACGAAAGGATTTATGAACAAAGGAAATAAAGAAAAGATAGACTATGAGAAAGCTTCAAAAGAAAAGAAAAAAATCACACTTGATAGGAATTTAATGAGTAGACCTAAGCGAAATAGAAACCGAAACCTAGACTATTCCCCGACAACGGCGTCAAAAACTTGATGCGGATAATTGTAAACACGCTAAGTTTTACATTCCTCCTAGGCAGAGTGCCTAACCATTGTAGTGTAGTATAGGCAAGACTCGGGGGACTGATCGTTCTCTAGGGGAATAGTGAGGTAGGTTCGAAGTGTATAATAGTTTAAGTCTAAAGGTTGAGAGAAGTTTATTTTTGGTCTTTTATATTTTATTAGAAAGCTAGTAAAATCTTGGGTATTTGGAAGAGGTTGGTATAAATTACTAATTAAGCTAAAATGCAATGAAATATAAAACAAAAAAGTAAAGTGGTGGTGAATTTCATATATGAGGAAAAATGTATTTACCTAGAATCTCATTACTCCCTAGTTATTTTCTATTGTGTTTTCGAATTGTCAAGTCCTTGTCTAATGTAGTGTGGAGTATTCCTAGTTATCGGTTGTGGTATGGTCAGTCCTATATCTATAGACTAGCCTAAGTGAACGATGCCTATCTGATTTGTCAAGCTCACCCGAAACTAACCTGCGCAGTCATTCTTGCCTCATATTAATTAACCTAAGATATAAGTAATTAACTAGTTAGGTTTTAGTGGACGTTCAAGCTAGTAAAGTTTTCCTTAGCCAGTTTTCCAACTCCTAACTCGCACACCATTAAACAAGAGATGAAAACATAACAATTAATAGCTAGGTTTCAAGCAATCCAAAGTAAATACTAATTAACTTAGCCTAGCATAGTAATGTAAAAGCAATTAAGAAAATCAAACAATAACACATAGACATGATTGAATGATTAATTAAATAACTTATCTTAACAATACATAGGTTCTTTAATGGCCGAAAATGCCTAAAAAGATGCTAAAAACAAATATTGTTCAGTGGTGTAAGTTCTTTCAAAGTTGCACAAATAATAATGAAAACAATGTGATTATATTTATAGATTTTGGGTTGTGACGACGTCATGTTGAGGCTGTGACGCCGTCAGCTCGCCACCCATTAGGGTTTCGTTCTTGAACCGACTTAGTTGTGAAGGCGTCACTAAGGAGTTGTGATGCCATCAGCCTTGACTTGATTGGTCTTGATTCCGTCCTCGTAAACCGTCTCCAACCGTTGAATAGTCAGCACCCTTAAGTGACGGCATCACGTTGTAGCTTGTGATGCCATCACAAGCCCTTTTTTTACGTCTTTGTCGTTTTCTTCATTTTTCCTTCCAATCAAGCTCAAAACGCGTCCTTTTCCAGCTAATGCATCCCAAGTACCTAAAAGTCAAATATAAACGATTTAGGGCAATAAATGATCACATATATACGGATTTAGAGGTTAAAGACCTCTTAAAAGCATATGAAATTACACCTCATCAACAAGAATTTTTTCATCTTTTTGTAGTCCTCGCATATAAAGCTTCAGGGGTAATCTAGAAAGTCTAGTTATGTTTTTTCTAGATTTGTAATTGTATACTTTGGCTTCTAATGCGTTACTAGTAGCTATTTTATTTAATATAATTTTGCTGTTAAAAGAAGAAAAGAAAAATAAAAGGTTATATCGAACCGCTAAAGTACTTACAAAATTTCAGGCTTCTTTATGAAATCAAAATAAGGGAGTACAGTTAAGTTTTAGTTATGTCAATACTCAATATAATGGTTTCAACTTATTTTGGACTACTATCTGTTTTCCAATGTATATTGCATCAAATAATCGTTTAGGAAATAGTTAGATAGTGTCATCGATATGCTTCCTTGTGACATTTGAATAAATTATCAATCTAGATCTTGAAGACTTAGGATCGCTTGGTATGAGGGTTTTGAATGGGTTTATGTTTGATGTGACACTAGTTCTTTGTTTGTCTTGAGTTTTGGTTTCAAAAATAGGAATCAAATCAACTAATTACAAATCTAGGCAAAATAAGTGGGATTTGGTTGATTCTTTGTGAGTCCCAATAATTCCTCTCTATCTATCACTTAAATTTCTTTTACTCTCACTTACTTTATCTATTAAAATAATATATTTTATTTAAAATTTATTATAAAATATATTTAAATAATTGTAATTTCTCCATCCTAAATCTACCTCAAATCCAAATTCTATACCAAATTCAAATCTTAATCCAACCCCGCTTATAATCCAAACGAACCCTTAATGTCAATAATATAATAGGAATTAAGTGAACACACTTACAAAACATGCAAATGGATTATATCTAAAATAACTACTTCATATGATTTTTAATATTCATATTATCCCCAAACAAAACTGAGTACCAAAATATGATGGAAGTGTGTTTTACTCAAAGAGAAATAAATCAAGTTCACAAGGTTTACATTATTATAGAACATTATAAAAGGCTTTCTTAGATTAGGTATCCTTAAGGCCGACAACATCAATCTACATAAGCTTCAATGATGGATTCGATTGCAGGAATGTTGATGACATTGTAGTGAGAAAAGCCTGCATCACTCAATATCTTCTTCCATTCAGCTTCAGTCCTTTCTTTCCCACTCTTGACGCATGAAAGCATAGTTAGATCGTCAACAATACGTATATTTTCAAAAATACCATCTCCTCCTGGTCGTAGAATAATATCAACAATAATAATTTTCCTGGTCCTCTTAGGAATGGAATCCCAACAATTTTTAAGTATCTGAATGCACTCATCATCGCTCCAGTTATGCAATGTACACTGTCATACACAAAGTTATATCAAAATTGCACAATATTTTATTCATTTTCCATATGAGCACTTTCTTTATGTTAACAGAATTCAAGTATTTTACTTTCATGTACAGTGGTTAAATATTTAATAATGGGTTTTTACAAACATAGCCTTGTAGAGTCATGTTGAACAACAAACAAGAAGCTTAAATATGTTGGAAAAATGAGTTTTGTAAAGTGGTATTTGCAAAATTTGGACATAATTTAATGTATGTATATGTTACATATATTTATGTTTCTTGGGGGCGTTTTGTTCTCCTCCAAGAGAGCTTTGCAACAAGCTAAAGTATGTCCAAAATGGAGTAGAAATGAATAAGATATCGTGTCTCAAAGTGAGGCATGTGAAACACAAAAATGGAAAAGTCCCACATCGCTCAAAACAAGAAGTGAATGCTTGTTTATAAGGAAAGGTAGGTATTTGCTACCAAATTCCTTTAGGTGAGCTATGCTCCCACTCCTACGCGCGCGCGCGCAGGGGGTTGCAGATTGTGGAATTTCTGGGCCAAAATGAGTTCGAAGCTTCTGAACTCATGCGAGCCCGCGCGACCTGCGAACACGAATGCAGCTCCGAAACCTCGCCTACGTGCGAAAATTTTTGCTGCTAGTTCGGGTCAGTTTTTTCCAGGATATTCTGTTAATCTATTTTAGGAATAGATTTGAACTTATTGGACAAGTTTTACAGAATTATGTTTGTGTAATATATTATACGAAAATCTGTTGTAATTATAACAGATTTCGTTTATTATGGCTAAAATTTAATCTTGGAGGAAAAGATAGGTTTTCAGTATAAATATAAGCCATATCTCATTCGTTTTTTACACAGAAAAACGCAGCTCCATACCAGAGGATTTTCCAGCAGCTCTTCGATCAGAATCACACAAGGTTTTTGTGATCTTTCAGGCAAGTAAGTCAAGTCCGGCTGTACAACAGCTTTGGACGTTGTACCCTCGGAAACAGACGGCGAATCTGTTTTAAGGGAATCGTGTTTAACACGAGCCTCGTTCCAACTTTTTACTGCTTTCGTTTATTTACCGTTATATAGAGTCTGTCTTCTGCTTCTACACCTTTCTGTCTTTATTTACTTTTCTGTTATTTAATTTCTGTTATTTATTTATTATAATCTGATTTACTAATAAAAGTGTACACCGTTTCCCACAGTCTTAAAACATATTCGGTTTAACCGAATTTAAAACACTTTGTAAATCGGATTAATTATTAACAGATTTTTATAAGACTGTGGAACCCACCTCAAGTGGAACCTCCTGCTGAAGGTCAATCCTCTAATCAACAGGCTGTGCAAGCCTTGGAAGCATGGAAGCATTCAGATTTTTTGTGTCACAACTATGTTCTGAATGGTTTGGTTGACTCTTTATACAATGTGTACTGCAAGACCAAGACTGCCAAAGAATTATGGGAGTCATTGGAACGCAAGTACAAAACTGAGGATGCTGGTACAAAGAAGTTCGTGGTAGCACGCTTTTTGGATTACAAGATGGATGATTCAAAGAAAGTGATGAGTCAGGTTCAAGATCTGCAGATTTTGCTACAGGACATTCATGCTGAAGGAATGACTTTGAGTGAAACTTTTCAAGTTGCTGCTATTATTGAAAAGTTACCTCCAAGCTGGGTAGAATTCAAGAACTACCTGAAGCATAAGCGAAAGGAGATGAGTGTTGAAGACTTGGTTGTTCGTCTTCGTATTGAAGAGGACAACAACCTGGCTCAAAAAAACACTTATACGCCTGATTCTGCCAAGGCAAATTTGGTTGAGCATGCTTCGTCATCTTCAAATCTCGTGTCAAGGGAAAAGGCAAGGGCAAAAGAAAGAATGACAAGAAAGGTAAAGGGAAGTCTGAGTACCTTGCTCCTAAAGCTGCAATTGTGAAACAACAGTTCCAAGGGGTGTGTTTCAATTGTGACCAACCAGGTCACCGTGCTGCTAACTGTAAGATGCCGAAGCGGGTGACTCCACGCGAGGCAAATATGGTGAATGATGTGGACATGATTGCTATGGTTTCTGACGTCATTGCCATGATCGCTGAAGTTAACCTGGTAGGTTCCAACAACAGGGAATGGTGGGTTGATACTGGGGCTACCCGTCATGTGTGTGCTGATAAGAGTATGTTTCACTCTTTCAGAGTGGTTGACAATGGAGACAAGTTGTACATGGGCAACTCTGCAACTGCTGATATCAAGGGCGAAGGAGATGTAATCCTGAAGATGACATCCGAGAAAGAGCTCAAGTTGACTAATGTCTTGTATGTTCCAGAGATTCGCAAGAATCTTGTGTCTGGTTGGCTGTTGAACAAGTTTGGTTTTCGTCTTGTTTTTTAGTCTGATAAGTTTGTTCTTTCTAAGAATCAAATGTATGTTGGTAGGGGATATGCCCTGAATGGTATGTTTAAGCTCAATGTAATGGTTGTTAAGAATGATATCAATAAAATGAATTATTCTGCTTATTTGATTGAGTCTTCTAATGTGTGGCATGGCCATCTTGGACATGTAAATTTTAATTCAATGCGTCGTTTGATTAAATTTAACTGCATACCTAATTTCCATATTGACTCAAAATATAAATGTGAAACTTGTGTTGAAGCCAAACTTACAAGAGCATCTTTCAAATCGGTTGAACGAAAAACCGAACCACTTGATATGATACACACTGACATATGTGATTTGAAATCACTACCCACAAAAGGTGGCAATAAGTACTTTATCACGTTTATTGATGATTGTACAAAGTATTGCTACGTTTACTTGTTAAAAAGTAAAGATGAAGCTATAGACAAGTTTGTTCTATACAAAACCGAAGTTGAGAATCAACTTAGTAAGAAAATCAAGGTGGTACGAAGTGATAGAGGAGGTGAATATGTGTCTCCATTCGCTGATCTATGTGCGAAACATGGAATCAGACATGAGTTCACTGCTCCTTACTCACCTCAACAGAACGGTATTGCCGAAAGGAAGAACCGCACCTTGAAGGAAATGGTTAACGCCATGTTGATAAGTTCTGGTTTAAACCAGGACATGTGGGGGGAAGCCATTCTAACGGCTACTTATATTTTAAATAAGATACCTCGTAAGGAAAAATAAGAGACCCCTAATGAATTATGGATGGGAAGAAAACCATCATGTCAGTACTTACGAGTGTGGGGGTGTCTAGCAAAGGTAGTTATACCGACTCCCAAGGCCCAAAAGATTGGACCTAAATCTGTGGATTGTATATTCATTGGATATGCTAGGAATAGCAGTGCTTATCGTTTCATTGTACATGATTCGAAAAATCCGGATATACAAAAGGGTTCTGTAATGGAATCAAGGAATGCTTCCTTCTTTGAAGATATATTTCCTTGTTTAACGAAGGAAACTGGAAGTTCATCTAGAATAGATGACAATGTTGTCCAAGATAAGAGACAACGAGATTATAATGATCTCCAAGATGAGAGACAAGATCAAACCGAGGAAGAAGAAGTTGAACCTAGAAGAAGTAAAAGGGCAAGAACCGAGAAATCGTTTGGACCCGATTTTGTTTCTTTTATGGTAGAACATGAACCTACTTCTTATCGAGAAGCGGTGACTTCCTCAGAAGGGCCTCAATGGAAAAAAGCCATTAAAAGTGAAATAGATTCTATTTTACAAAATCATACTTGGGAGCTCGTGGATTTACCTCCTGGTTGTAAACCACTAGGCTATAAATGGATCTTCAAGAAGAAGATGAAAGCTGATGGCACCATTGACAAGTACAAAGCAAGGTTGGTAATCAAAGGATTTAGACAACGTGAAGGTCTAGATTACTTTGATACATATTCTCCTGTTACACGAATAACATCGATCAGGATGATACTTGCTATTGCCGCTTTAAGAAATTTGGAAATTCACCAAATGGATGTGAAAATGGCTTTTCTAAACGGGGATTTAGAAGAAGAGATCTACATGAACCAACCTGAGGGTTTCATAGCTCCTGGACAAGAGAGCAAAGTTTGTAGGCTTGTTAAGTCATTATATAGCTTAAAGCAAGCTCCCAAATAGTGGCATCAAAAATTTGACCACACCATGCTAGAGAGTGGATTAAAAATTAATGAATGCGACAAGTGTGTTTAAGTAAAAGACACAAGTAGTGTATATGTAATCTTGTGTTTATATGTTGATGATATGCTTATCGTTGGCAGTAACGACAAGATGATCAAATCTACTAAAGACATGTTGAAATCAAAGTTTGACATGAAGGATATGGGTTTGGCTGATGTGATCCTTGGAATAAAGATCATACGAACTTAGAATGGACTTGTGTTGAGTCAAGCACATTATGTGGACAAAATTCTGAATACTCATAATGCGGGGGATTCCGGCCTAGCTAGAACTCCAATTGACACCAGCAAGCATCTATCTAAAAATAGAGGAGCAGGTGTTGCCCAATTAGAGTATTCAAGAATTATTGGCATGTTAATGTACTTAATGACAAGTACCCGACCTGACTTAGCATATGCTGTTAGCAGGCTAAGTAGGTATACTAGTAATCCAAGTTATGCACATTGGGGAGCTATGACTAGGGTACTTCATTATTTGAGATACAGTCGCGATTATGTACTGCATTATGAAAGATATCCAGCTGCTATTAAAGGATACAGTGATGCAAATTGGATATCTGACATAAAGGATTCTAGATCGACTAGTGGATATGTGTTTACACTAGGAGGGGAAGCTATATCTTGGAAGTCTTCCAAGCAAACTGTTATAGCTAAGTCTACGATGGAATCAGAATTTATCGCGTTAGATAAATGCGGACAAGAGGCGGAATGGCTACGTCAATTCGTAGAGGACATACCAAGGTGGCCTAAACCGGTAACGGCCATTAGTATACATTGTGATAGTCAATCGGCAATTGGCAGAGCTCATAGCATAATGTATAATGGAAAGTCCAGACATATCCGTCGTCGACATAATTCGATACGAAAACTACTCTAAACAGGAGTTATCTCCATTGACTATGTGAAGTCAAAGGATAACATCGCGGATCCGCTTACGAAAGGCTTAAGCAGAGAGTTAGTTAGTAAGTCGTCTAAAGGAATGGGACTAAAGCCCTTGAAGGAATGAGTTTCTATGAAGGAAAACCTAACCCAGTTGACTAGAGGTCCCAAGATCTGGGTTCAATAGGACAACCTAATCATAGAAATGTGGGGTAAGTCACGTCAATGTAGGGGAGTTACTATATATTGTAACTTCCTAGTCCATTCCTATAACAAATGTGACTTGTTGAAAGGTTAAACATATGGCTTTTACGATTCAGGATGAAATCATAAAGCATAATGGTTCAAGATGAAATCACAAAACATATGTTTTTAATGATTCAAGATGAAATCACCTATGTGGGAGAGAAGTGGGGTCGCTTCGAAGGGAATTATGGGGACGCAATTCCTAAGAGCTCTTGCAGAACTAGGCTAGTATTCATGACCATAACGAATTCGACTATGAGGACTTCACATTGTCAGGGAGAGTCTTGTGTGAGTGTATATTGTCGTCTACATAAACAGATGTTGAGTTCAAGGACATCGCGTCTACTCAGATCTAGGAGACTAAGTGCATCTCACAAGGGAAGGTTCAAAGGGTCACACCTACCTATCCTATGCAAGACTTAACCGCAAAAATTTAGCAGAAACTTTCGTGTGTTTTCGACTGATCTCCATTCATGTGGGGGATTGTTGGAAAAATGAGTTTTGCAAAGTGGTATTTGCAAACTTTGGACATAATTTAATGTATGTTTATGTTACATATATTTATGTTTCTTGGGGGCGTTTTGTTCTCCTCCAAGAGAGCTTCGCAACAAGCTAAAGTATGTCCAATATGGAGTAGAAATGAATGAGATATCGTGTCTCAAAGTGAGGCATGTGAAACACAAAATGGAAAAGTCCCACATCGCTCAAAACAAGAAGTGAATACTTGTTTATAAGGAAAGGTTGGTATTTGCTACCAAATTCCTTTAGGTGAGCTATGCTCCCACTCCTACGCACGCGCGCAGGTGGGGTGCAGATTGTGGGATTTCTGGGCCAAAATGAGTTCTAAGCTTCTGAACTTATGCGAGCCCGCGCAACCTGCGGACACGAATGCAGCTCCGAAACCTCGCCTACGTGCGAAAATTTTTGCTGCTAGTTCGGGTCAGTTTTTTCCAGGATATTCTGTTAATCTATTTTAGGAATAGATTTGAACTTATTGGACAAGTTTTACAGAATTATGTTTGTGTAATATATTATACGAAAATCTGTTTTAATTATAACAGATTTCGTTTATTATGGCTAAAATTTAATCTTGGAGGACAAGATAGGTTTTCAGTATAAATATAAACCATATCTCATTCGTTTTTGACACAGAAAAACGCAGCTCCATACCAGACGATTTTCCAGCAGCTCTTCGATCAGAATCACACAAGGTTTTCGTGATCTTTCAGGCAAGTAAGTCAAGTCTGGCTGTACAACAGCTTTGGACGTTGTACCCTGGGAAACAGACGACGAATCTGTTTTAAGGGAATCGTATTTAACACGAGCCTCGTTCCGACTTTTTACTGCTTTCGTTTATTTACCGTTATATAGAGTCTGTCTTCTGCTTCTACACCTTTCTGTCTGTATTTACTTTTCTGTTATTATTATGTAATTTCTGTTATTTATTTATTATAATCTGATTTATTAATAAAAGTGTACACCGTTTCCCACAAAATAATGATACATGACAATGGTTCATAGCCTTTTAGAGTCATGTTTAACAATAAAAAAAAAGATTATAGTTAAGGCCGTAAATGAACCGAACGAATACGAACGGAGCCTTGTTCATGTTCATTCGTTTAATTTTAACTGCACAAATAAACAGATATATAAAAGATATAGTTATCAACTTCGATCAAATTTCTATTTCGGACATACATTTTTTTCTATCGTACATTACGGGCAGTAACAACAGATTCAAAGATTGTGTGTTATAAGAAGGTTGTCTTGAAAATCATGTTTTTAGACTTTATTCATGTTCAATGTTGTATTTCTTTAATAACATGGTAGACATATAGATGCAATTGTTGGTATGTTATGGGTTTTGATTATATTCTCTTTTTTGTTTGGATTAATTTGCATTATGTTAAGAAGCTAAGAATTTTAGTTTTTTGTTTTGCTAAAAGTAAAAAGGTACGACGAAACCGAGCATTTTATGGTTGTCAGCAACTTGTAGATAGTGACCACTTTTTGGTCACGAAATAACCAAAAGAGTGACCACCATTTCGTCTCTGGCAGATTAGTGACCAGTTATTTGGTCACTGGTTGGTTTGAAGTTGTGTCTACCCCATCCAATCAGTGATGCCGTTTTGGTCACTAGTCTGTGATGAAACTGCGTTTGGTCTCTAATTGTATTTAGTGACAGACCTATAGTGACCACCCAAATTTGGTCACAAATCATGTTTAGTGACGAGATTGGTACTGTTTGTGACGAAAATTTCTGGTCACTAACATCACTTTTTCTCATAGTTGTAAGGATCTCGATCTTTATCTCAGGATCTTACGTTTATACGATTCTACAAAGCAAAAACGATCTGGATCCTAAATAGGATCTTAACAACCTTAAGATCTTATAGGATCGCGATCTTAACCATAAGATCTTAAGATCTACTCCGATCCGATCTTACTTTTCTCGAACTGCAAACTAAAAAACTACAAATTTATAGTTTATGTTTGTTTATATAATTTAAAAACAACATGTAATTCTTCTTAAACATTCCAAATTCATAATTTAGGACAACATTTTCATAAAGTATTCATATAATTTTGTGTTTATAATATATAATAATTTGTATATTTGAATAATATTACAAAGTTCATTAAAAAATGACATAATATTAAGATCTTAGGATCCTGACACGATCTTACGATCACGATCTTGCAAAGACGAAAACGATCATAGGTAGGATCTCGATCTTAAAAAGCTTGCTTTTTCTTGTTGTGAGAAATCGTGGGAAATTTGAGCAAAATTATTGATAACACATTTTTGGGTAATTATTGTTGTAAGTAGTAGTACCTTCAAAAAGATAAAATCTGCGGATGGGATAGCTTTAAACATATCACCTTCAACGTGTGTAACTCCTTTATACGTCGGTGCCGTAGAAATAACATGAGGCATGTCAAAATTGATACCTTTAAGATGTGGGTATGCATTAACAATCTCATTTATTGCAGCCCCAATACCACCACCTACATCAGCTAATGTCCCGTTCAACTTATCGAATTTATAAGTCGACATAATTGCATCCATGCTAATCCTTGTTCTACATGCCATTGCTTCATTAAAGGTCTTGTTAACTTGCGGGTTAGCTGAAAGGAAACCCTAAAAATCGACTCCAAATGTCTTCATCATTGTTGTACCACCTTCTGCAATTGATTTACTGAGATTAAAAAAAGGTGGGAATAGAAGTGAGTCTGTAACCATCCTTGCTAATGGTGCAATGGTGGTCCTGGGATTATGTACGATCCATTGAGAACACATGTTTAGGGAGTAAAGTGGTTCTATGCTGTCTGGTTGATGGACAAGATCGAACATTTTTCTATGGACCATGAACCTCATGAGGCGTGAGAGGCCATCGATGTTTAGTGATGGGGAGTTAATCTCACGAGCGATTTGAGACAAAGTGATCGGACCATCATGATTGTTTATAATGTCGGCAATGTTGAGCTCTAAAGCACATCTTATTGCGACACCATCCATACAACCATACAGAAACTGCAATATCTTTGCAAGGCCTTCGAACTTTGTATTGTCTTGTGTTCTAGTAAATGCATCCATATCTCTATGTAGTTAGTAAGGTAGACAACAACAGAGTTGATGCATATATGATACCTAAAGCAATGGGGATAACTATACTTTATATAGGCATTTCAACATGGTAGTTGTTGAAATCAGGGACGGACATACATGGATACCGGGTGTGACACGGGCCATACCCAATTTTGTGTCACGCAGTGTAAATTTATTTAGAACGTGTCTTTTTTTATATGTGCAACCCCCAATATTTGTAATATTTTCTTTTGAGGAATATATAATTCACGTCGAATGGGTTCGGATCAAGTTCTTTAATGTCACTCTAATTAATTTAGTTTTATATATGCAAGGAGTCTTTCATATGCCTAGGCCTTTTCATGTAAATGTCATGTTTTTCAAGTTTGCTGTATAAAGATTAACTCATTAATGAACATGTTGCTTTTCTATATTACTTTTACGACTTTCTGTTTTGTAATTGCTTTTTATAAATTTTTTATTGGAAGTTCTTTCTTATCACTTAATTTTTAGTCTTTTCTTGAACAGATATTTTATTATCTAATTTAGTAGATAAACGGACCACCAGCACAGATTGAATTTTAGGCATAAATTGAGCCCCAGCAAACATTGCATTCATTACATTCTTTTTGGATCCCAACTAATAAATTCTAACTGTAATGACATGAAGGAGCAGCAGCAGTGTAATAGCCACGACTGTTAGACTGAATTAACAGACTCGCGAATGCTTCAATTCAAATAAAACGGTTCGCCGGGAAATCTTTATGTGTTGAATTGACAATATGATCACATGTGAGAAAAGTTTAATAAATCTCAAATTATTTAAAAATCAAATGAACAAATTTTAGCAATTCATTTTTTTCATTCAAAAAAAAATAAAACAAAACAAAACAAAAAAACTCACATTCATTTTCTCAAAAAAAAATAAAATAACTAAATAAATAAACCGTTAATAGTTACACGAAAAGAATCATAACATCGCGACAATAATTAAATCATCTTTCTATAGAGAGGCACTTATATATATTTTCGACGAACTTTTTATTAAACTTTTTTCGTGAGTGTTGAAATTTACATTTGAAAAATTCGCATATGATTTTTTAGTTTAAAAGAACATGTGATTTGTTAGTTTAAAAGAACATGTGATTTATGAAATCATATGTGATTTGTGAAATCACACATGATTTATAAAATAATGGATCACAAGTACTCATAGGTGAGTCATTTTTTTTTATATATTACCTCGTTAGAGCATAAGGGTGTCCAGAATAAATTCTAATTTCCAGTTATGAATTTATTCTGGACACGCTTATGCTGTAACGAGGTAATATGGAAAAAAATGACTCACCTATGAATACTTTATTTTCAGACGCAGAGTTTAACACCAAAACAAAACTCGAAAAAAATTGTTCATCGAAAGTATATTTAAATGCGCTCCTACTAAATGATAAAAAGATTATCATCACAATGGTGTACTTTTTGTCGTTTAGCGATTTACCTTTTGCAAAATATATATTTTTTTTTAATGAAAAGTAATTTTTTTAGTTTTGATGAAAAAATGAGTAACTAGTGTTCGTTCATTATTTATAAAAATTTGATATCTATATTCAACTCAACTGGATTGATCATCTTTTCGTTAATTGTTATTCTTTAGACAGTCTTATTCCTTAATTGGTATTTATTTTACGCCGGTTATGTTTGACATATTCCAATTGGATAGACGGTTATTTATGAAAAAGTATGACAATACTTTGTAGTAGTACTAGGAAAATATAGAGGTAGCCAAATTCTATTTATGTGTCGTGGGCGATCATGAACTGACTTTTCTTAAAGATAACAGTCAACATATACAACATAATTATGTGGTTACGACAACAAATAACAAAATCAAAATCTGTTTGATTCATTAATGGTATAACCTTACGCTAAAAAAGCACCCCAAATCCTTTGTACAACTTCCGGTCAACATATACAACTTCCAACATAATATCACCTTATCTCGTAGATTTTCATATGTCTTGTATCTAATATAAATAGATATAAGAATCTTCCCTTGCAACTCTATGCACTTTCTCCATGTTATCTATTAATATCAACTTGCGTTTGACCGTTTTAAAGAATAACTTATGGTTAATGTTTTCCCTGTTTATTCATTCCACAGAGGCACCACATATATACATAAGAAGGGTGGCAGTGGGGGCGGCATCACCCACCGGCAAGGGCATGCCGGCGGTGAACACCGCCGCCACCCCACCGGCATGGCTAGCGGCATCATCTCACCGGCAAATATTGCCTCCGAAGCATGCAAGTTTCTAGGAAGAATATTACCGTTTGACAATTAATTTATAGACGTTGGGGTTGTTTTTTGGAGCGTGTATTGGGCCAAACAAAAAAAAATTCCCCTATATATATTCAACAAACACATACATTTTTATCACAAATAATACAATTCACATATACAAAATTCACATATTTTTACAATGTCTTCTTCTTCGTCCGAATCATTAGTGAGTCCCCCCGGCGAATTGTCCGAACTAGTGCCATCCGGTAGCACCCTAGAAACCTTATTAGCCGCGTACGATGCAATTGACGACACGGCAAGCTCTACCAAAAGTCGGGAGTATGTAACGCGTTTTCGTGAACAAGCTTTACGAACCCTTATGAATGATTATTTCGTTGAACGTCCAAAGTTTAACGACGAACGTTTTCGTGAACGGTTTCGTATGAATAAAAGCTTGTAATTTTCTTTTAGTTATTAATGAAATATTTATGTTTTACTTAAATTGTTTAATTTAATTAATAAAAAAAATAAAAAAATAAAATAAAAAAAAAAGTTGGAAGGTATGAAAAATGCATGGTTGCCACTAAAATGGGGTTGGTAGGTATGGAAAAAGTATGAATGAGGTGAAATAAGGTGGAATAATATTATTGGTGGATTTCGGAGGTATGGATGTTTTCGGAATCATGACTGCCAGTGTCCTAAGAGGCTATGATCTTTTTCTAAAGTAGAGCTGCTAAATAATTACATACAAATCAAAAAGATATCCTAAGAATATTACAGCTATACATATGAATACATTCCGTAATTATTTCAATACCCCCCTCAAGTTGGAGCGTGTAGGTTACGAACACCCAACTTGTGAAGAAGATACTGGAATGGTTGTTTCCCAAGTGCCTTGGTAAGAATATCAGCAGGCTGCTCAGTAGTTCGAACATAAGAAGTAGCGATGTTACCAGCTTGTATCTGATCGCGCACGTAATGACAATCTACCTCGATATGTTTAGTACGATCATGGAAGACTGTATTAGATTCAATGTGGAGTGCTGCTGTATTATCACAATGTAAACGCATGGGGCATGAATGTAAAACACCTAGAGAAGTAAGAAGAGACTTCAACCACGTAAGTTCACAACTAGTGGTAGCCATAGATCGATACTCAGCTTCGGCTGATGATCGAGAGACTGTATGTTGCTTTTTAGTCTTCCATGACACCGGTGACATACCCAGCATAATAAAATAACCTGTGAGTGAACGTCTTGTTATCGGGCAAGCAGCATAATCGGAGTTACAATAGGCATCCAATTGAAAATTACTATCACACCGAAGCAAAAGACCTTGACCTGGACAACCTTTAATGTAATGTAATACATGAAGTGCGGCGTTCCAATGAGCATCCTTTGGACATTTCATGAATTGTGAAAGAATATGGATAGCATATGAAAGTTCTGAACGAGTAAATGCCAAGTAAATGAGACGACCAACTAGACGTCGGTAACGATCCGGTTGATCCAAGTCGGGACCAGTATCAAGTGCAAGCTGATGATTTTCTTCTATAGGAAAGTCACATGGCTTAGCACCAAACCACTTTCAGAAAGAATATCCAATGCATATTTTCGTTGCGATAGAAATATACCTTCCGGACCACGTGAAATCTCAATTCCCAGGAAATACTTTAAGGCTCCCAAATCTTTCATACGAAAACATGCAATCATATATGCCTTAAATTTACAAATGGCTTCAGAATTATTTCCCGCAACAATTATGTCATCAACATAAACCAAAACATGAAGCTCTATGCCATGTCGTTGAAAAGAAAAGAGAGAATAATCTACAAATGATTGAGTAAATCCGAAAGATTTAAGAGCAGTGGTAAGTTTAGCAAACCAATTGTGTGGTGCTTGACGAAGACCATACAAAGATTTTTGAAGGCGGCAAACTTTTCTAGAAGAAGAACCCGAAAATCCAGGGGGAAGTGTCATGTGCACTTCTTCATCGAGATCACCATGGAGGAAAGCATTATGAACATCCATTTTGTGTAATTCCCAATTACGAATAGCGACTACAGCTAAGAAAACACGAACATAAACCATCTTGGCAACAGGAGCGAAGGTTTCATAGTATTCAATGCCTGACACTTGATTATTTCCAAGGATGACGAGGTGAGCTTTGTATCGTTCAACCGTGCCATCAGAATTATACTTGATCTTGTAGACCTATTTACATCCAATGGCCTTTTTACCACATGGCAACTCCTCAAGAACCCAAGTTCCATTATTTTCAAGAGCTTCTATCTCTTTGCTCATGGCTTCACGCCATTTTGGATCTCTAACTGTTGGAATTATGATATCATGACATTCATATAAAATAAGCCAAACACATCAAGTGAGCATAACGGAAGCAATTATAACAAGTTCATATAGCATGTAATTAATTAATCAGTATTAAATAGTAAACATACCTTTGTGATTCTAGCCCGAACAAGAATCAATTGCAATCTTCAAATCAAGAACCCTAATTAGGGTTTATATGGATTATAAGAATTACCCCTTACCTCTTTTGTAATTCAATCCAAGAATCAAACAATAGTGTGTTTGAATCACGTTCTTGTACACACGTACTAATTCAAGAAAAAGTTTACCCAAGTAAATTAAACACAAAACTTATTTGATCTTATGAAAATCGAATCCCTAAGGGATTGTTTTGGATGGATCGATTTAAGACAAAAAGAAGGAGAGAAAAACACCAAGATGTGTGTGTACAAGTTATGAGAAAACAATGCATCTTGGGTTTGCTTATATACTATTCAAAACTTGGAGCTCAAGGCACAAAGGAGGTGGAGAACCCCCTATGGCCGATCGGTTTGGAGTCCCCCTAGGGGATTCCGGAACCTTCCCTTGTTTCCAAGTTTTCCTTAGTATTACTTTCCTAATCTTCGTTAATAGGTCATTAGTCATTTATCATTAAATACTAATTACTATTACTAGTTTTGTGTTTATTAATAATTACTTATAACATTTTATAAATAATTATTTCTTTTTCTCTTCATACGTATTGTGTGCAATCCCGTTATCTCGAGTTCGATCCTAACATATGACTACTAAAATAATGTCCATAATCTAACAGCTCCCACTTGGACATATTTTAATAGTGTAATCACATCGGTTAGCGTCTTGCAACACGCCGATGCCTCTAGTACGATCTCGAGTAAGGCTCCTGGAAAAACCTTTTAATGATTTCTCATTATTATTATCCTTTTGTTTCTAATACCATGTTAATAAGGATATGGATTAAAGTCATTCCTTAATTAACCATTTTGTTTCTCGTTGTTAGTGATTGATCAAGATTACCAAATCATCTGAACATATTCAGGGAAGATCTTGGGCACGGCCATGCAAACATCTTGACAACCCTACGAGGGGCCCAGCAGTATTAAACTCCAAAACTAAATTTGAAGGAACAAATTCTATCTTGACTACAAGCAAAACCCACAAACTTTGTAACACTTTCGAAAACAACCCTTATTACTACAAGTTACGTATAGCGTTAAGTTGTTCCACAAAAATGTACCACATTCATGACACTTATCTTGCATCTCAAGTCTGAGGATAACTTCTCATGATTTACTTAATAACAAAATCCATAAATTAACATCATGTAGTTGGGATAAGTCCTATATTCGGTATCATTGAATATCATCTGAAATGGCATGACTACGCATCAATATACTTTAAGCATATTATACCAACCTTCAGATTTGTCTTGATTTAATAATATTCCCATATTATTAACTGACAACGGACAATTTAGAATAACATTTATTCATGGATTAAACATACAAATATAGGATACAATATATTATAAATTAAACATATCATGTATTTCAATTTATCATAATAATTGTTTAACATCCCTTATCCAAATACTAAATAGATCAATGCATGATAACTCTTGTTGATGAATTATGTCTCAAGCAATGACATTCATACTTGTTAACAAGACATAAATCATCCAACTTTGATCTATCGGAATTTTAAGAATACTTATTTCAAGAATTCAACTATTGAAGTTCTTGTATATGCATACTCAACTATTTTGATAATGCCTTATTTCATAAAAATGTGAGACATCCTTAACCACCAATTTATGATAATTAAACTTCCAAACATTTTAAAATTTAAAGTATTCTTATTCTCTTAATGTATAATGCAACTTATGCTTTTAGTAAGCACAACTAGTACATATAGCAAAGAACGAAATCCTTACCATAACTAGTATTGAGTGTCATCTCAATTTCAATAACATCATTGTATGCAACAACAATATGTTATTAAAACTTCCCGTAAACATTAATATCTATTATGTAATGTTTGATGCCCTTCAAACTTTCAAGTTTGTTGGCTATGACAATTTTCACAACAATTGAAAATTGTTCATCTATAGAATTTGGAAGCTGTTCCAGATTTAGGATGTAATTCTATAATCAAACAAATTCTTTTAGAATATTACACAAGTTATCTAATAACTTTTTAATTAGATATTAATATTGCCAAATCATCTTGTAATCAAGCATGATAAAACAAAACATGATGTTCATGAAAAATCTTTGAGTCATACTTAAATTTTATTCATGTCATACATAACTATTTAGACTTTCTAAATAATATATCATGTTATATTAGATTTATTTACCACACATGTTTCAACAATAAACATTCATTCCAAGGTTATATGTCTTATTTCCTAAATCGTACAAGTAAAATTTCATTCCATTCTAAGACTTAACATTTACTTATATGGAATATTACTTTTCATATGTTCTACAACATATATGATTTAAGAAATTAAACATAATACTCCCACTAGCTTTTAGGAATACTTAGAAATTATCTTATTTCAATTATAAATCAAAACATGAATTTAATAATTAAACATAAGAGTAATCTTCTAGATGCATGCATTTATCCATCCATGGATTATTGCACTTTGTACACTTCCAAAGATTTATTTGAATTCATAAACTCCTTTTGATTACTTATCATTCTCGCTCAAGTAATCACTCAAGAAAGAGTTTTGATATTCTATTGTCAATTTCATAAATATGACAATCATAATCTTTATATATTTAATGTGTTTAGAAAAGAATATTCAATCACAGTTAATTGCTTAAGTGTGATTAATAATCTTGTCATAAGACATGCATTAAATACGTGCACAATATTGTCCATATGATTTCTATACAAAGATTTAAACTACAAGGGTTACCTAATCTTTGAAGAAACTCATCTTTATTTTCTAGTCTAACTATTAAGATAAACCACATTTCTAAAATTGATTGTCTTTATGGACAGCATCTTAATCATTCATATCATGTATACTTTACCCAATTTCATATTTGGTAATGTATCGTAATGATTATCAGATTTTCAATAATCCTGTAAATCATAGCCCTCAGCATATTAATCAAATATCTGAGATATATTACTATTCTATGAATGATAATTCCATCATCTTGAGATTTAACATTTAAATGACAAACTTTATTATCATGTTGAGATTTAACATTCAAATGTCAAACTTCATCATGATATTTACTAGTGTATTTTAGAAGATTGTGTATCTTGTAATTTTATCTTTTAAAGATCAACACTCTCACTTGCTTTTAGCAATTTAAAGACTATCTTTAAATACTTAGCAAATAAAGCAACAATACAATATTCTCTTTTGGGATATTACAAATACATATTGACAGTTCCTGACTTTACTTTGTTAATAACCTCTTCATAAGCAGTTAAACAAATTAAGAACTTCAATTTAAGACTTAATGTAATTCATCACATTCATCACATTCCATCATATGATGATGTCTTATTAATCTTCTAGGTTGGAGTTTTGTTAAATATGTCCAAGTCATACTCAACATTCTAACCTTGATAACTTTTGGAAGAAAAGAAGTCATAGTTATCTTTAATCAAATAATATAACAAGAGTTTGATTTTTCTTACTGAACATACCATAAACATTTGGTATTTCATTAGTATTAATATTGTAAGACAATCTAACAATATTTAAGATAACCATATTCGTTTTGACTTGTCTATTTACCAACTAGTTCACTTTAATGGTATAATAATTTTCAAGCCAATTGCATGCTTTATAACACAAGTACTTTTGATAAAGTCACTTCATGTCAATGTCTCTACAAGAAAACATAAACTGTTATAATCCCATTATACGTTATAAGTCATTTAACTATTTAATAACTTCATGTATATGTCTTAATTAAAAAAACACAACAAGATAACGTCTTACTTTATTATAAGTCTTGTAACAATTAAAAGACTTTATGTTTATATTTTTACAATGAAACATAAACATGTTTAACTAAAGTAATTATGAACACCATCTTTTGGTTTCAATAGTAATTTCAAGTTAATTTATTACTTCACAATAATGTAAATAACATTATTTCTTCATTTATTTATGTCATTCTGTAACACCCCCAAAATCATCACGTCAGCGGAAGACTTAAAATGTCAGCGGAAGATTTTTGGGGTGTTACTTCGAGGATCTTTGTCACAATCATAGAAAACGACACAAAAGTGACGCCTTAAAGTTTAATTCATTCAAAATACCAAATATTCGAGACATCAAGATGTTTCATAATTTAAATAACAAGTTTATTTGAAATATGTCAAAATGTTTATTTAAGCCCATGCCGGGTTACAAGCCCACTCCGTGCCTTCAAGTTCCTTCTCGTTTAGTTACCTGAGATAAACACATGCTAAAAAGTGTCAACACAAAGGTTGGTGAGTTCATAGAGTTTATAGTTTAAATCGTTAGTTAGAAAAAGAGTGATTTCCTTATCAATTTAATACAAATCAATCCGTTGGTTTGCCCTTCACCGGGTCAACATCAAAAATAGTAATTGGTTTATAAATCCATTAACACGAGTTTCGAATCACAAGTTAAGAATGTATTGTAATCACATACAATCAATAAGTTTAAAATCAATGTTCCTGTTATTGCCTTAAGCTCATGATACTCAACGATTAACAGCCAATCATAATCTCAAGTTATGACGGTAAGTAGTAGGCCCTCAAGATAGGTATTTGCCAATAACCTATAATAAGAACAATAAAGTGCGCCTGGTGTTTTCTCTAACAACCAAACAAGGATTGCCATTCACTAATAGTGCTATCCACATTTATTTACGTTCAACCTTCAAGTGATTAAGGTTCATGATCGAGGGACTTTTGGCAATAGTAACTTAAGCAATTAACATTGGCCTGACGGTATTTCAATACCCGGTATAAAAGACTTATGTTCGAGTTTTAAGCATGTATCTCCCCCACGGGAAAATAGTTAAAGAGTGGGCTATGAAATCACAGTAATATGTAAATAGTTAACGAGTACTTGTAAGAGTATAAAACAATAGTTAAGCATGTATCTCCCCCGAAAATGTTTATAAATCATTGTAAAACAAGTAAGAGTAGTGGCTATGACTCACCTTAGTAGTACAGTGGTAGTGGTAGTATCGTAATCTCAACGATGCAAGGCAACGGCTTCACACACAACCTAAAAGATATGGTATGTTTTAGTTGATAGTCTAAGTTTGGTTTTTATTGCGAATACTTGTTATTTAGTTACGAACGAAACTCGTGTTTGTTTAAGTGCCCAAAGTTCAAAAACAAAGTTATATATACATATAACTTGTAAGTAAAATGATCGATGATTGATATAAAGTTAGTTTTTATAACGGAAACAAAATGAACGTATCGTTTTATTTTAATTACGAATATATAACGTATATATATATAAGTTTATGTTTATATAAGTCTTATATTAATTATATGTTTATATATGTAAAAGGTTAATATTATTTTTATAAAATAATATTTACAGAAAATTCCTTTAAGTTTCCAAAATTTACATTTTTAACCCTAACGATATATATTTTACACCGTTAGTCCAAAATATATATAATTTACATTTTAGGCTCAAAAGCATCAATATTTACATTTTCAGCTCCAATTATCATTATTTACAGTTTTAAACTCAGAAAATCAAAAATTACACTTTTGACCCAAAGTTTACAACTTTTGCATTTTTAGTCCCCGGTTTAAGAAATTTTGCAAATCTTGTCCAAATTTCGCCAAAGTCAAAGTTTATCATTTTTATTATTTCAATAAGTTCAGAATGTTCAAAAGAGCTTATTAGAACAGCTTATTAGCTTATTTCTATCATTTTTCGCAAAAAGGCCTTAACGAATCCATTAAGGGCCCGTTAGTGTTTTTCGATCCATAAGGTTTGGGAGGACTTTTGATTCATCGAAATTCATCATTTTTAGTTCTAATCTCATTTCAAAAGAGCTTTCAAAATCAGCTTATCGAAATAAGCTAAAATCAGCTTATTGGGCTTATAAGCCCATTTGTTAATATTTAAGGTTTTAGAAAAATTGTTTTTGCTCGATCAAAAGGGGTCGGGCAAAAGGTCTAAATAAGTCCATAAGGTCGAACAAAATGTGTTTCCTAATTGTTTGCCAGGTTGTCAACGAGTTCATGTTTTAAAAATAATATGTTATGTATCTAGATTTTGAAATAACGAGACCAAACTAGAGGGTTCAATTCATTTTCTGAAACAGTTTTAGAGCCAAGAAATATTCTAAGTGTTTTATTAAAAACGTATGGGTCCAATGACTCACAAAACGTGTGATTTTAATTAGGCAAACGTTATTTTTAGATCAAAAACATTATACTATTCGATTGCTAGCATGTTAAACTCTTAGTAGGTTGAATAAATTTTTATGCGTTATGTATATGTATTACGAAATAAAGAGGTGAAGTAAACGTGCTAAAATCAACTAGTGAGAAGAAAATAATGAAAAGGGTTTCATGTATTCACCTCACCACACAAAGTGGTGCAACATGCGTTTGTGTAAGTCGAGTAGGGCATTGAGGGCTGTGTAGCCTGGTTCACTTCACACCAAGGATATAGGAATGGGTAGTGATGATTCTTGAATTTGGTTCTAACTCTTGTACGCTTGGCCAACGATTTGTCCCTTGAAACTCCATAATACTTCTCAAAAATTTGAAAGTGATATGTTTGAGTGTGTGTTTTCAGTTGAGATGACTTAGAAAGTTTTATAAGGATGTCTTGAGTGTGAAAACGAGCAGGAGGTTCCCAAAGAATGTATCCAAGCGATTGGGGGACACGGGAGGCAGGTAGAAAACTTATGACACATTTCACTATTTTTATTCTTAGTGATCTTTCAAGGTTCATTTGGGTCTTAACTGAGGTAGTAAACGGGTAGGGGAGGTTGTATCTTTCATCATTCGTGTGTTCTATGGTACTAGGTGAATCGAGAGGAGCAATAATATGTAGGTGTCGTGTGTTGAAATCGTAAGATATAAGGGTGGTTTTTGGGGCTGGTCGCGGCAGGGAAAACAAAGAAAAGAAAACAGAATATTAAAAAGGGCGCTTGGGCCTGGTGGGCTGTTGCGTGAGTTGGGCCCAAACCAAAGAAAAGAAATGAAAACAAATTTAAAATGAGCCTATTAGCAGCAGTTTTGGGTATGATCGGCCCTTTGGGTCACGTGGGCCCAGTTCATGAGTTTCGAGAGTTGGGTTACGGTCAAATAATATTAATGAGTGATTTCGGGAATTTTCGTAGGCTCCGGGAATATATAAATATCGTACCTTAAATATACGAAACGTATATTATAAAAATATAAACGTTTAATATATAAATATTCGTGATAATTAGACTATCTAGGTTTGTGTGCAAGCAACGTTTCCTAGCAAAAGATAAATCACAATGTTGTAGTGGTTCACCTAATATGTCATGCATAAAAAAAATTTGTTCTCGTAAAAATGGTTAATCTATGTTATGGTAACGTGTTAATTGTAGGAAAATTTACGGAAAGTTGTCCGGAACGACGTTTTCGTTCAGGTACAAAGAAGCTCGAACCCTGAAAACGCTTTCTGAGTGATAAATTTCTTCAAATTCTTAACAGCCCATTTTTAGACCAAAGTAACTATATAATTGTTATAATTAGATGAGACCAAGAGCTCTAATGACCTAAAGCCAAGACCACAACCATGGCTAAAGCCAAGGTTGAGTCTCAAGACCATGGTAACAATGACCAAGGTCACGGCAAAGCCACGGCTAAAGACCATATAACTATTAAAGATCAAAAAGCTTATATATATATATATGTTATCAAATACTACAATAGTAGGGAGCCTCATGTGAGGAGTTCATTGAGTAAGCCGTCGAGACGAGTTGTGGATTTACGAGTTAAAGTGTCCTGGCTCCTCGAACGTTTACTCCATGACTTCTGAATTATGTCGGCCCGAACGGTAGTAAGAGATATACAAACTATACATGTTTCATAGACCATTTATATCCAACGACTTACACTATATACTAAGTACTACATCATGAACATTATGCAAGACATATATGGGCAATTCTTCGTATTCTTAGACGTTACTCCAAACCTAAGTCGCAACGTTCTATTATAGGCTGCTCTTAGAGACTTTCGTGATTCGACTACCATTTTCATTACTCACTACATAGACTTAAGGTGAGTCATAGCCCCTACTCTTTTCGTACTTGTTTTAACTCCTGGGGGGGGATACATGCTCAACTACTTGCTTACTTGTACAAATACTCAAAACGTCTATACTTGACTGTGTTATACTTGATTGCTTACATACATGATTGCGTTATACTTAATTGCGTTATTCTATTTATTGACTAGTAGTTGTCTTTGGGAATTGACTCCCAGTTGTCTTTGGGAAGTGGCTCCCAGTTGTCTTTGGGAATTGACTCCCAGTTGTCTTTGATACATCCTAACATTTGCGAATGTTTGGATACATCATAAAAGTGAGGTCTTCGGAGATGAAGTATAGACTCACTTCTAATTGCTTAAATTGTCTTGATGAACTTATACATGTCTTTATCATACTATATTGTAGCAGTGGGTTGTGAACACACAGGTTACAAGTCTCTTATGGCGGGACTTGTAACTGAGTGGATTCTCAATGCCTTTGCTGTGTGATCATTCTTTAAGGCTTTTCAACTGTTTTAAGACAAACTCTATGAACTCACCAACCATTGTGTTGACACTTTAGCATGTTTATCTCAGGTTAGTAAGGCGATAGCTAGTGCGTGGAACTTAGAGTCAAGCTGCATATTCTGAAGACTTACGCTTTTATCATTTACCATTCAACATTTTGTATACATTTATGTATCATACTTTGGAATCTCATGTTTGTAACTTTGAATTCATTAATCGAATGGTAACTTTTCAAAACGTCTCATTTAGAGTTCGTTTTCTATAACTTGTACTTTGTATTATGAAGTAGCACCCCTATGACACAGTCTTCCGCTGCGGTATTTTGGGGGTGTTACAGATTGGTACCAGAGCCTTGGTTATAGAGAACTAGGTTGCATTTAGTGCCTAGACTATAACTGCTATATACGTTGGGACCTTCCTCTTTATTTGCCTTACACACAATACATAAACATGTGCTTTTTGGTTAGACGTTTGCTTAGTTCCACGCTGTTAGATGATGTGACTTTAGTATTATAAGGAGCCCCAGAGATTCGTCGAGTCATTAAAAACATGGAGCTCAGCAATAACTAATTAGTTAACTTGATCTTGTGACAGTTCTTGTTTGATGAGACACAAGATTTGAGTTAAATAATATTATTGCTTAGCTTTAGGGATTTGATGACTTGATTATCTTACTATCGGCCTCAGAAGGCGGATTTTGTGTCGGAAATTCTTAAGTAGGATGATTTAGAATCTCCTTATTTAAATGGATTGGGACGCCTCTTCAGTTAAATAAAGAAATTGTAAATCACCGAATCATAAGTTTATGAGACCTTACTTACATAAATTTGGACGCTTCTTTATGTAAGTAATGTGTTATAAATAAGTGGGCTTAATTGTAGCCGATACAACTCCTTAACCAGAATCTTAGACGAATCAGAGTAAACACCACTATATTAGAGATCCCGAATTCTCTTAGACACACCGTAAGTAGTTAACATTAACTGAACTTCGGGACGAAGTTCTCCTTAAGGGGTAGAGACTGTAACAATTCACAATTTCAGGTTAACTTTTATTCCCGAAAATTTCACTATTCACTTTTTACTATTCACTTTTTACTATTCACTTTTCACTATTCATCTCAGAAATTTTTATTTCATATTCTCGTAAGTTAAACTATTTTAACGATAATCCGAGAATTTCACGCTCGTCGGATCATTTCTGCAAAAATCACAAAGCCGTGTCCGAGATTTACTTTTAGGTTTAAACGTCCTTCTAGCATCCCGATATATCCATAAAACATTATAAACAATAGAAATATGATTTTCTCTCATTTTAGGACAATTCCAAAAGTTTTGGAATTTTACGTTTTTCAGTTCAGCGTTTTACGCGAATTGCGCGTTTTAGACCCGTGTTTCCAGTTTTTAGCAGGGTTTTCGCACCCGATAGAACCTACCACTCATTTTATATTTTATTATGGACTATATTGACATGTTTAACCATATTTATAAGTTTCATATTTTTAGGATACCCGGTTTTACGTTTCGTGGCCTAAAAACTTACGGTTAGCAATTTACGGAGTCAAAACTAGCTACATACTTAGGATATTATCATCCAAAGACCATGACTACTCATCTAGTCACCCTTATCATGTATAAACCGACTTAGGGGGGTAGGAGTCACCATTTTGTGGCTTGATCTTGACCATTGATCTCTAGGATGTTTACAAGTGTCTAAACTAACCATGGTTAAATTCTAACCCAATATATGGTTAACTATTTTTCCTACCCTATAAATACCAAGCTAAAACACATAGAAAACTTGCACCACACCTTCTTATAACCTTCAAGTCCTAAAACCTAAGGCACTTCTCTTATATTTTGTAAGAAAGTTAACTAGTTTTTGAAAGAAAACTAGTGTTTGATCTTCAATCTTGGAAATTTTCTAAGAAAAGTTGTTATAACTTTAAAGTCTCCAAAAAGACGTCGTTATAATCTTCAAATAGCTTTGGACTTCAAGAAGGCGTCGTTATAATCTTCAAATGACCTCGGCTTATCATAGATTGCAAAGGGTGAAGCTTAAGTCTAACAAAGTCCGTACCTTACTAGTTGCTTACCTTTCTTTAGAAAGCCAAAAGTTGTAAGCAAACCCTTATACACTTTCTTGCTCAATATCATTTCATGCTTATTATGTTTCTTTCATGCTATATATGGTCTTTGTATTGTGTTCATGATGTTTAAAAATGGATAAAACAAGTATTGGTATACATATGTTAACTTATGACAAGCAAACAAGCAAACTAGTAATTTTTATGGAAAACCACGACCACAATAGTATAACTTTGATATTTGACACTTACTTACTGTTAAAGAGGACTTAACAAGGAAAACATAGCAATTTGAATCACCCAAAATGAGTACACGAGTCAAAAGTTATGGCCATAAGAAGTTAGCGAAACCAAAACGCCGAAACTGCCAATACCCTCCTGTTTGCATTCTGCCAATTTGAAAGTCCCACTTCTGGTCCGATTCATCAAAAAGTTAAAACACGAAAGTTGTCCGGAACGACGTTTTCGTTCAGGAATAAAGAAGCTCGAACCCTGAAAACGCTTTCTGAGTGATAAATTTCTTCAAATTCTTAACAGCCCATTTTTAGACCAAAGTAACTATATAATTGTTATAATTAGATGAGACCAAGAGGTCTAATGACCTAAAGCCAAGACCACAACCATGGCTAAAGCCAAGGTTGAGTCTCAAGACCATGGTAACAATGACCAAGGTCACGGCAAAGCCACGGCTAAAGACCATATAACTATTAAAGATCAAAAAGCTTATATATATATATATGTTATCAAATACTACAATAGTAGGGAGCCTCATGTGAGGAGTTCATTGAGTAAGCCGTCGAGACGAGTTGTGGATTTACGAGTTAAAGTGTCCTGGCTCCTCGAACGTTTACTCCATGACTTCTGAATTATGTCGGCCCGAACGGTAGTAAGAGATATACAAACTATACATGTTTCATAGACCATTTATATCCAACGACTTACACTATATACTAAGTACTACATCATGAACATTATGCAAGACATATATGGGCAATTCTTCGTATTCTTAGACGTTACTCCAAACCTAAGTCGCAACGTTCTATTATAGGCTGCTCTTAGAGACTTTCGCGATTCGACTACCATTTTCATTACTCACTACATAGACTTAAGGTGAGTCATAGCCCCTACTCTTTTCGTACTTGTTTTAACTCCTGGGGGGGGATACATGCTCAACTACTTGCTTACTTGTACAAATACTCAAAACGTCTATACTTGACTGTGTTATACTTGATTGCTTACATACATGACTGCGTTATACTTAATTGCGTTATTCTATTTATTGACTAGTAGTTGTCTTTGGGAATTGACTCCCAGTTGTCTTTGGGAAGTGGCTCCCAGTTGTCTTTGGGAATTGACTCCCAGTTGTCTTTGATACATCCTAACATTTGCGAATGTTTGGTTACATCATAAAAGTGAGGTCTTCGGAGATGAAGTATAGACTCACTTCTAATTGCTTAAATTGTCTTGATGAACTTATACATGTCTTTATCATACTATATTGTAGCAGTGGGTTGTGAACACACAGGTTACAAGTCTCTTATGGCGGGACTTGTAACTGAGTGGATTCTCAATGCCTTTGCTGTGTGATCATTCTTTAAGGCTTTTCAACTGTTTTAAGACAAACTCTATGAACTCACCAACCATTGTGTTGACACTTTAGCATGTTTATCTCAGGTTAGTAAGGCGATAGCTAGTGCGTGGAACTTAGAGTCAAGCTGCATATTCTGAAGACTTACGCTTTTATCATTTACCATTCAACATTTTGTATACATTTATGTATCATACTTTGGAATCTCATGTTTGTAACTTTGAATTCATTAATCGAATGGTAACTTTTCAAAACGTCTCATTTAGAGTTCGTTTTCTATAACTTGTACTTTGTATTATGAAGTAGCACCCCTATGACACAGTCTTCCGCTGCGGTATTTTGGGGGTGTTACACTAACAATTCTCAGACTTGGGATCACCCAGACTACCGCTGAAGTGTGATGTTTAATTTAGCGTTGTTTGTAATGTTTTTATGTTTTTCCGTTCAGTCTGCTTTTTAATAATATGGTGCTTGAATAAAATTCCTTGTGATCATACATTGGGTGAGAATTTATTCTGTTATGTTTAGATAAATTAATAATTACAAAAATCTGTGCGGGTAACCTACCCGTTAAACAAAAGAGTTTTGTTGATATAGGTTTTTAGAAAAATTTCTTGAATTATCAGTTTTTGTGGATAGAAATTTAGTTTGGGGAGAAGTGAGTGCACATGGTATTTTTATCAGCTGGGAGGATCAATCGTTTAGTGTCGTCAAGGTTTACCTAATGATTTTGGTAACGTTTAGCATTATCGATGTTTAATCATATCGTTGTGTATTAATATTCGTGGTTTCATATGCCTGTTAATTCAGAAGTAATTAAACCTATTTATCTATATTTCGTTATTTACATAGAGAAGCGTCCCAAACTATGTAACTAAGGAAATATAAACTCATGGTTCAATGATTTACAATTTCTTGATTTGAACAAAAGGGCGTCCCAATCCATTCAAATTAAGACGTTGTAAATTATTTTAAGATTTTAACTATTTGACAAAATAATTTATGTGTGGATTTTCCTAGAGTACGAAAAGAGTATGTAGTAAGTAAAAGATGAAAGCGAGATAATTAAAGAGGATTTGCATAGTACTCAAAATAGTTGGGGGAGCATATAAATATATATATTAATATACTAGAGTGTAGTTGTACCATAAACTATTTAAAGGTCACATAATAGTCTAGCGGATGGAAATATGAAGAAACGGTATTTGTAATAATCCCGATTAGTAAATGTAAGTCATTAGCATAATCATAACATGTAAGCATATATCAAGTTATATAAGTAAGAAATAATGAGAAGTAACTTTTCTACCAGATGTTGGAATGTAGGCACGGAGGGCATGAAGTGGTATTTTGTAAAAATGGTCCAGTTAAAGTGTAGTTATAGTCCAATGTTTAAAAACATCTGGTTCTCTATAACCATGGCTCTGAATACCAATCTGTAACAGCCCCAAAATCATCACGTCAGCGAAAGACTTAAAATGTCAGCGGAAGACTTTTTGGGTGTTACTTCGAGGATCTTTGTCACAATCATAGAAAACGACACAAAAGTGACGCCTTATAGTTTAATTCATTCAAAATACCAAATATTCGAGACATCAAGATGTTTCATAATTTAAACAACAAGTTTATTTGAAATATGTCAAAATGTTTATTTAAGCCCATGCCGGGTTACAAGCCCACTCCGTGCCTTCAAGTTCCTTCTTGTTTAGTTACCTGAGATAAACACATGCTAAAAAGTGTCAACACAAAGGTTGGTGAGTTCATAGAGTTTATAGTTTAAATCGTTAATTAGAAAAAGAGTGATTTCCTTATCAATTTAATACAAATCAATCCGTTGGTTTGCCCTTCACCGGGTCAACATCAAAAATAGTAATTGGTTTATAAATCCATTAACACGAGTTTCGAATCACAAGTTAAGAATGTATTGTAATCACATACAATCAATAAGTTTAAAATCAATGTTCCTGTTATTGCCTTAAGCTCATGATACTCAACGATTAACAGCCAATCATAATCTCAAGTTATGACGGTAAGTAGTAGGCCCTCAAGATAGGTATTTGCCAATAACCTATAATAAGAACAATAAAGTGCGCCTGGTGTTTTCTCTAACAACCAAACGAGGATTGTCAATCACTAATAGTACTATCCACATTTATTTACGTTCACCCTTCAAGTGATTAAGGTTCATGATCGAGGGACTTTTGGCAATAGTAACTTAAGCAATTAACATTGGCCTGACGGTATTTCAATACCCGGTATAAAAGACTTGTGTTCGAGTTTTAAGCATGTATCTCCCCCACGGGAAAATAGTTAAAGAGTGGGCTATGAAATCACAGTAATATGTAAATAGTTAACGAGTACTTGTAAGAGTATAAAACAATAGTTAAGCATGTATCTCCCCCGAAAATGTTTATAAATCATTGTAAAACAAGTAAGAGTAGTGGCTATGACTCACCTTAGTAGTACAGTGGTAGTGGTAGTATCGTAATCTCAACGATGCAAGGCAACGGCTTCACACACAACCTAAAAGATATGGTATGTTTTAGTTGATAGTCTAAGTTTGGTTTTTATTGCGAATACTTGTTATTTAGTTACGAACGAAACTCGTGTTTGTTTAAGTGCCCAAAGTTCAAAAACAAAGTTATATATACATATAACTTGTAAGTAAAATGATCGATGATTGATATAAAGTTAGTTTTTATAACGGAAACAAAATGAACGTATCGTTTTATTTTAATTACGAATATATAACGTATATATATATAAGTTTATGTTTATATAAGTCTTATATTAATTATATGTTTATATATGTAAAAGGTTAATATTATTTTTATAAAATAATATTTACAGAAAATTCCTTTAAGTTTCCAAAATTTACATTTTTAACCCTAACGATATATATTTTACACCGTTAGTCCAAAATATATATAATTTACATTTTAGGTTCAAAAGCATCAATATTTACATTTTCAGCTCCAATTATCATTATTTACAGTTTTAAACTCAGAAAATCAAAAATTACACTTTTGACCCAAAGTTTACAACTTTTGCATTTTTAGTCCCCGGTTTAAGAAATTTTGCAAATCTTGTCCAAATTTCGCCAAAGTCAAAGTTTATCATTTTTATTATTTCAATAAGTTCAGAATGTTCAAAAGAGCTTATTAGAACAGCTTATTAGCTTATTTCTATCATTTTTCGCAAAAAGGCCTTAACGAATCCATTAAGGGCCCGTTAGTGTTTTTCGATCCATAAGGTTTGGGAGGACTTTTGATTCATCGAAATTCATCATTTTTAGTTCTAATCTCATTTCAAAAGAGCTTTCAAAATCAGCTTATCAAAATAAGCTAAAATCAGCTTATTGGGCTTATAAGCCCATTTGTTAATATTTAAGGTTTTAGAAAAATTGTTTTTGCTCGATCAAAAGGGGTCGGGCAAAAGGTCTAAATAAGTCCATAAGGTCGAACAAAATGTGTTTCCTAATTGTTTGCCAGGTTGTCAACGAGTTCATGTTTTAAAAATAATATGTTATGTATCTAGATTTTGAAATAACGAGACCAAACTAGAGGGTTCAATTCATTTTCTGAAACAGTTTTAGAGCCAAGAAATATTCTAAGTGTTTTATTAAAAACGTATGGGTCCAATGACTCACAAAACGTGTGATTTTAATTAGGCAAACTTTATTTTTAGATCAAAAACATTATACTATTCGATTGCTAGCATGTTAAACTCTTAGTAGGTTGAATAAATTTTTATGCGTTATGTATATGTATTACGAAATAAAGAGGTGAAGTAAACGTGCTAAAATCAACTAGTGAGAAGAAAATAATGAAAAGGGTTTCATGTATTCACCTCACCACACAAAGTGGTGCAACATGCGTTTGTGTAAGTCGAGTAGGGCATTGAGGGCTGTGTAGCCTGGTTCACTTCACACCAAGGATCTAGGAATGGGTAGTGATGATTCTTGAATTTGGTTCTAACTCTTGTACGCTTGGCCAACGATTTGTCCCTTGAAACTCCATAATACTTCTCAAAAATTTGAAAGTGATATGTTTGAGTGTGTATTTTCAGTTGAGATGACTTAGAAAGTTTTATAAGGATGTCTTGAGTGTGAAAACGAGCAGGAGGTTCCCAAAGAATGTATCCAAGCCATTGGGGGACACGGGAGGCAGGTAGAAAACTTATGACACATTTCACTATTTTTATTCTTAGTGATCTTTCAAGGTTCATTTGGGTCTTAACTGAGGTAGTAAACGGGTAGGGGAGGTTGTATCTTTCATCATTCGTGTTTCTATGGTACTAGGTGAATCGAGAGGAGCAATAATATGTAGGTGTCGTATGTTGAAATCGTAAGATATAAGGGTGGTTTTTGGGGCTGGTCGCGGCAGGGAAAACAAAAGAAAAGAAAACAGAATATTAAAAAGGGCGCTTGGGCCTGGTGGGCTGTTGCGTGAGTTGGGCCCAAACCAAAGAAAAGAAATGAAAACAAATTTAAAATGAGCCTATTAGCAGCAGTTTTGGGTATGATCGGCCCTTTGGGTCACATGGGCCCAGTTCATGAGTTTCGAGAGTTGGGTTACGGTCAAATAATATTAATGAGTGATTTCGGGAATTTTCGTAGGCTCCGGGAATATATAAATATTGTACCTTAAATATACGAAACGTATATTATAAAAATATAAACATTTAATATATAAATATTCGCGATAATTAGACTATCTAGGTTTGTGTGCAAGCAACGTTTCCTAGCAAAAGATAAATCACAATGTCGTAGTGGTTCACATAATATGTCATGCATAAAAAAAAATTGTTCTCGTAAAAATGGTTAATCTATGTTATGGTAACGTGTTAATTGTAGGAAAATTTACGGGTGTTATACATTCCAAGAACACATAAATATTCAGATTGAAGTAGCATTAGATTAGTTAATTAATTTATGTCATTCCATGAATTCATAAATCTATAAATTAAAGTAGTCTTGATATCATATTGACACATGTTCTAATAGGTATCTAATTTAGAAACTGCAAATTCTCATAGTTCAATTACATCAGTTGATCTGCTAGTAATGAAAATATGAGATTCACCTTGTTGTTGCAATCTAGTTAAGCTCTCACATAACATAAATTGTAACACCAAGTGTTTCTTGAATTAGCCTAGTATAATTCATATCAGAAAATTATTCTAATTTGGAAACTGCAAATTCTCATAGTTCAATTACATCAGTTGATCTGCTAGTAATGAAATATGAAATTCACCTTGTTGTTGCAATCTAGTTAAGCTCTCACATAACATAAATTGTAACACCACGTGTTTCTAGAATTAATATTAGAACATTATTCTCTTACCTTGTAGTCAAGAGAATCCATTAAATCATATCTTTATGAGTTGTTTCTTACACACATTAAAGATAACATTTCTCCCACTTGTGCATGGAACAACCTCATATAGTTGATAAAAAAACATGCCATGCATTTGTTTATGTGTTCAATATGATTGTGTCATAGATTTTAGCATAACAAGTATATGTAAAACAACAATGTCTAGTAAGGAAACGTACAAGACTATCCTTAAAAGTATGAGTGTCTACACTTGGAAAGTACTTATCTTTAGCTACCAAGATGTCAAAGCTTGTAACTCCCAATGAATTAAAGATCATTACAATAATTCCTTATTCAGTGATAAGTACACAATACTCCCACTGAATTTGACAACATTGTAAATGTTTCCTATCCAGTGAAAACAAATATTGTGTCTTTAACTTTCCTACACCTTTAAATGTCCATATGTAACAATTACTTATGTACTAAAAGTGTATTCTACTATGTAAATGATGGACTATCCACCAAATGCTATTAACTTGAAAATTGGGCATGCAATTTCTTCCTTAATAGGTCTACCATCCTACAATGTATGTAGCACCTTTAAAATAGTTAAAACAACTAGTTTGTCTTTAAATATTTTGCGGTAATTAGTCTAGATTCTAATTATAATAACTCATAAAATGTCATATATAATTTTCTGTTAACCAAATATCATATTTGTTACTAAGAATTTAATCACCGAATGAGGATGATGAAATCCCTATGAATAATGTACGCAATTTTCTTAACTATTAAAAATTTGCTATGAGTTATATTAGAATTTAGACATATCTAATATTCCTATTATCCTTTCTCATTCATGAAAAGGAATAGGATTGTGTCTCACTCTTCCTTCATAGAAAGGAGACTTCTTTTGTCTTTTAAGTAAATATTTCTTAATCAAACATTTGTTTGAAAACAGAACTAGATCAATTTACCAAAGCCCAAAGTGCGTTTACGGTTTGAACGTTGCATTAATACATTAAAACGAATTACAAAATTCAATTTCAGTATTTTCAATAATTACTTCTTTAAGAAAATAATATACCCATTGGTAAATATTTATATAAACCGTAGTATTTTCTTAAAGCTAGGATCCAAATTGACATAGTTCCATTACATCAGTTGATCTGCATAGTAATGGTAGTATTCAAAAAGGTAATTGTCGAACAATAATTGCCAATATCATATTGCAATTCCTAGATTTATGGGATTTACAATCACAAAACTTTTGTATTGTAAGCATGTTTGATCCCCATCTTAATGCCTTGAGTCCAAGATCTCACTTCCTACTCAATTTAAGTCGTCTAACTTAAAAACTGCTAACTCACAAATCCATCACATCATTTGATCTGCTAGCAATGAATTTATGAAATTTACCTCTCGATTGCAATCTCGCCAAGTTCTCACATGACGTAAATTACAACTTCAAGTGTTCTTAATTAGATGGCATTCGACTTAATTTTATACGGGTATTAATATTTTGATGTGATCAAAATAATGTATGAAGAAGCATGCATACAACTTCATAACATTGGTTTTACAAAACATTTGTATTACCAATTTGCTAAGAATAAAATAACAAAGTTTTGATTGAGGTATCGGGTTCACCAATTAAAGAATTACCATCAATTATCGTCCACTATATCGTACTTTTGCATAAGCCCGAAAGCTTAGTGTTTCAGATAATCATTGTGGAATTGTGGTTAATTCACCCTTAAGATGACAATGTACATGTAATGGTTGTTCGGTAAGTCTAATTTACACACAAATGAGCGTTAAGACAGAATGTTGTCTCTCTAAAGCCACAATTAAATGCGAAGCCATCCTTATACCCATCTTATAGTGTGTAAACTTCGGTCGGGCCTAGTTAACCATTACGTACAAAAACATCAATCAACCAATTATTTGAAATTTAAACTCTTAAAAACCAAAACAATTTCGCCATTTTTTAGTCCGTATTATTTTTCTATTCAAAATTACCCTTTTCGTTTATAAACATGTCTAGCATAACTAATAAACAAAATAAGTAATGTACAATAAAAAATAAAACAACTAAATAAACAAATATACATAATCATAACAATTAAATATGTATAAAACATGTAGCCACATGCAAATCTTATTCAATAGTCCTATTAATAATCAAATCTAGGTGTACAACGTATTAATTCAATTAAGGCTTTCTTCTTTTAGGAAAAAGAGCCACATACATCGATAAATCGATTGCGTAAGCCAAAACTAAACAAATACCACATAGCACATAATTGATTACTTAATATTGGAGTCTTCCCTAATTTGACATCTATTAATAAATTTACATGTTTCGATATAACTTAACAATTAATTCATATATACAATTTAAACCATTTAAATTATAACACAATAAAAAAATCCATGCAAATATGCACTTTTTCATGGATTTAGCTTAACAATTAACATATTGCACCAAGATCGTTTACTAAAACGCATAACAAATTACATGACATCCTAGGGTTTCTAATCAAATTAAAAAATCAAAAACCAAAACCCTAAAAACCCTTAAGGTCAAATCAACCCAAAAAAAAATTTAGGGTTAGGAATCTAACAAATAAACCCTAAAAACATGTAACTAAACGAATCAAGATCCAATTTTTATGCGTTTCGATAATTAATTACACATTATAACGGCTCTAGATGCCACTGTTGGAATTATGATATCATGACATTCATATAAAATAAACCAAACACATCAAGTGAGCATAGCGGAAGCAATTATAACAAGATCATATAACATGTAATTAATTAATCAATATTAAATAGTAAACATACCTTTGTGATTCTAGCCCGAACAAGAATCAATTGCAATCTTCAAATCAAGAACCCTAATTAGGGTTTATATGGATTATAAGAATTACCCCTTACCTCTTTTGTAATTCAATCCAAGAATCAAACAATAGTGTGTTTGAATCACGTTCTTGTACACACATACTAATTCAAGAAAAAGTTTATGCAAGTAAATTAAACACAAAACTTATTTGATCTTATGAAAATTGAATCCCTAAGGGATTGTTTTGGATGGATCGATTTAAGACAAAGAGAAGGAGAGAAAAACACCAAGATGTGTGTGTACAAGTTATGAGAAAACAATGCATCTTGGGTTTGCTTATATACTATTCAAAACTTGGAGCTCAAGGCACAAAGGAGGTGGAGAACCCCCTATGGCCGATCAGTTTGGAGTCCCCCTAGGGGATTCCAGAACCTTCCCTTGTTTCCAAGTTTTCCTTAGTATTTCTTTCCTAATCTTCGTTAATAGGTCATTAGTCATTTATCATTAAATACTAATTACTATTACTAGTTTTGTGTTTATTAATAATTACTTATAACATTTTATAAATAATTATTTCTTTTTCTCTTCATACGTATTGTGTGTAATCCCGTGATCTCGAGTTCGATCCTAACATACGACTACTAAAATAATGTCCATAATCTAACACTAATAGCCTCTGAAAAACGAGTAGGCTCATGACCAGCAGTGACTGTTAGCACTTATTTGTTTATAAGATCTTTAAGATACACAAATAATTCTGGAATTTTATTACGATATGAATACTTAATGTTTACAAAGAGTTTGACCCACATATATACTAACCCAACCGACACAACTCTTGATGAAACATTGTGACCAGTTACACACTTTCAATTCGACCCATTACACCCCTAATCTATTTACAATGACACAATACTTACTAAACTTTACTTTAACTAATGACACTAAGACCCCTATACTTTATAACTAAACTATATTTGGTTTACACGTCCAATACTCCCTCCTAAACTAAATATAGTTTAAGTAAGGTCTTCATCCTTTCTTGATCTTTCTTCCTATCATAGCAGTGTTGGCTCATCATCCTCTTGGATCAAATTTGCCTCATGCTCCTTTTCCCACTTTGGACATTCGCTTTTGTAGTGTCCAAGTTCTTTGCACTTGTAGCATCTTATCTGACTGTTGTCTTGATCACCATCCTTTTTCTTCCATGGTTTCCAATTCTTGCCTCTGCCACGTTCAGTTCTTTCTTGACTTGAATTCACATGACCTCAATGTTCACATTTGTGTTCTTTGGTCTTTTCATCGACATTGCTGAAAAGTAGGCTATTATACCCATCTTCTTCCTTAACTGCCTTTTTCGTCCGTTCTTCAAAGGCTTTCAATCTTCCAATGGCTTCTTGAAATGGCATAGTATTCAAATCTGCGAACTGCTCTATTGCTGCGACTATTTGCATAAACTTTTCTGGCACTGAACTTAAGAGTTTTCGCACAATTCTTTTATCTTCCACTGTATGCCCCAAATTGCTTGCTTGTGATGCAATTTCACTAATCTTCCTGGCATACACATCTAAAGACTCACCGTCTTTCATCTTCAATTGTTCAAACTCTGATTCAAGTTTCTGAACACGCGCTACCTTAACTCTGTCAACTCCAACATGTCGAATCTTCAACGCATCCCAAATCTCCTTTGCTGAATTAAGGTTAGCAACTTGCAATACCATACTTTCTGGAATTGCTTGATATAGCATTGCAATTGCCGAGTTATCCTTCTTCTGATCGACCTCGGTTCCTTGCGTTGGTTCAATCACTTCCCAAATTCCATGGACATTAAATATCGCCCTAATCTTTACAGCCCAAATCGTATAGTTTGTAGAGTTTAACATTGGATACTGGAAATTCATTGTCAATCCTCCTTCCTTCGCTACATTTTCATTCTTCTTTGAAGAATCCCCAGTCATGTTTCTTTTCTTCTTTCTACCAATCTTAATCTAAACCAAACGTTCCTAATACCTACAGCGCCCTGGTTAACCAACGGTTTACCTACTGTATCTTCCAAGAATAGTACCCTAGTTCCTTTTAACCAACTACCCTTAAATAACTGCAATTTCCTGGTTTTTTTTTAAACCTATTGCTTACTCCAAACAATACACTGATTTTTCAAGACCTATTGTTCATGCTAAAAACAACACCCTGGTCTCTTTCCTAAAACCTATTGTTTACCAAAACAACACCCTGGTTACTTTCCCAAAAACCTATTGTTTTCCACCAATACAACACTCCAAAAACAATCCCCTGGTCTTATCGTAACCTGTTATTATCACCCAAGACAATCCCCTGGTTTTTCAAAACCTATTGTCCTAACACCAAAACAATAATCCTGTTCTTAAAACTATTGTATACTAACTCGAAACAATTCCCTGTTTTAAAAACTATTGCTTTCACACCCACTAAAACAATTCCCTGTTTTTCAACTTGAAAAACTATTGTTTTACAAATCCTAAAAATAATATTCTATTTTTTTTTGTTGCAAGACAAATCCAAAAAAACAATCGCTTCAATTTACTAAGAAACAATACCCTAGTTTTTCTGGTTATCTAACAAATCCAAACCACTATTCTTAACCTTCTCCTAATCGTAATAATTCTAAATTCCTACACTAAATAAAACAATTCGAAATTGAAAAAACTTATCTCACTGTGTTTGGTTCCGCAATTCAAAATATTGTTTTCTTCTGTCTCTTTTTCCGAACAGCAGCAACAACGATCAGACTTCTGTTTTTTTCAAACTTCGAACAAACACCACAAATCTTCTGCCTCCCTTGAATCGATTGAACCGTAGGCTCTGATGCCAATTGTTAGCACTTCTTTGTTTATAAGATCTTTAAGATACACAAATAATTCTGGAATTTTATTACGATATGAATACTTGATGTTTACAAAGAGTTTGATCCACATATATACTAACCCAACCGACACAACTCTTGATGAAACGTTGTGACCAGTTATACACTTTCAATTTGACCCATTACACCCCTAATCTATTTACAATGACACAATACTTACTAAACTTTACTTTAACTAATGACACTAAGACCCCTATACTTTATAACTAAACTATATTTGGTTTACACGTCCAATAGTGACAGCTGCCAAAAATTTAACGTGTGGAGTAGAAAATTTATTGTATGTCACAAAATTAACTATAGGATATGGCGTACCGGAGGATGGTGATGCAGCGGGTGAGATCGAAGATTGGATGGGGTCTAAGCATCGAGTCGTATGGCAAACAAAGTCCTTCAGGAGAATCAAGGATTTTGTCTCCCTAGAGCTACGACGAGGTTCATTCGTTGCATGTTCACTGTCAATATTACAGGATGGTAGCTGATTAAACTCACTCTCCTCTATGCCCATGTCACCTGAATTCGAACCAGCAGAAGCACTCGTGTTGGTATGACTCGAAGCATTGGTTGGTGAACTATGTGATTGTGAGGTATCAACATCTGATGATGTAGGAGAGTTACAAAATCTTCTTCCACATAAGGGTTAGAAAGATTATGAAGGTTTGGTGTGTGAGTTACAGAGGTATTGTTTTGAGATTTTAAAGGGAATTTATTTTCATAAAACGTCACATCTCGAGAAACAAAAAATTCTCCATTATCAAGATCATACAATCGCCTTCCCTTTTTTCCATGAGGGTAACCAACAAAAATACATTTCTGACTACGAGAATTAAATTTGTTACGGTCACGAGGGATTTTAGAGGCAAAACAAAGACACCCGAATATACGTAAATGATTATAGGATGGCGGGTGCCCAATAAGGAGTTCATATGGAGTTTTACCTTTGTTTAGGGGGGTCAGAGTTCTATTAATTAGGTACCCTGCGGTAAGGATGCACTCTCCCCAAAATTCAATAGATAAATTTGCCTGAAAGCGAAGCGCCCGAGCAACATTCAAAATATGGCGGTGTTTTCGTTCTACCCGACCATTTTGTTGCGGGGTACCAACACAAGAGCTCTCAAACAATATCCCTTGTTCCTCAAAGAACTTTTCTACACATATGAATTCACTTCCATTATCACTACGAACTCGTTTAACCTTTCTATTAAATTGTGTCATTGTCATGGCAAGAAAAGTTTTAATAATCTTGCCAACCTCAGTTTTAGAACCCATCAAGTACACCCAAACTCCCCGAGAGTAATCATCTACAATTGTCAAGAAATAAGAAGCACCACATGAATACAAAGTACTATAAGGGCCCCAAACACCACAATGAATCAACTCAAAAATACTTGAAGCTTTATTAGAGCTGAACGGAAAAGAAGCATGAGTTTGTTTAACTTTAAAGCAAATATCACAAGGTTCATCTTTATTTTGATAACAATCTTCCTTATAAACACTAGGAAGATTGGAAACTAAACTATAAGAGGGGTGCCCGAGTCCACGATGCCATGTTTGCAGTTTGTAATGCCACTGCTCGAAGCCAAAAGACCCCATTCCATGCTTCACCCACACCAGTTGTTGGAAAATTTAGTGCACTTGAGGGATCAAATCATACTTGGAAATGGGTTTGGAGGTACGGAGTGTACACCCATCAAGTCACTGATTCCCCTAACTCTATAGTGGTTGTGCAGGATTCTGCTGAGTGCTGGATCCTGCTGATGGTTCCTACTGAGTGCTGGTTCCTGCTGATGGTTCCTGCTACTAGTGTTAGGATCCTGCTGATGAGCAGAGTTTCTGCTGATAGAGTGTTATATGATTATGTAACTGATTTGACCTATTCAAATGGCAGTTACAACTGCACTCATGACCTCATTTAACTGGTCATGTACCCACTATTTTAGGCTATAATGGGGATAATTATGTGGAGATTAATGGGCCGATTAATTCTCATAATTCCTTTTGACTAGCCATGAGTATCTTCCTAAAAATAGGAAATCAAATAAAGCATGAAGGAGATACAGAAAACAGAGAACACTTATACACAAAGGGTTATTGATTTGTGCCTAAATCACTAACAACATTTGGTCTTATCCCAAGTAGATATTCATGATACCCAGGCATCAGGGTCGAATAGTTTACTTTGGAAAGTGATAACACGATTACAAGTGATATCCGGTAACCTTCATTGGTACGTAGTTAGGTTATTGATTATTGATGAGGTGAAAAATGAACAGTTAGGGGGTCATTTAAGCCCGGAATTGAATTTATTTAATCAAATATTTCCCTAAATCGTTCCTTTTGTGATTTTAGGTACTTTGGGAGTGAATTCTGGAAAAGGAAGCATTTTGGACGTTTTTAGAGCATAAAAGTGAAGAAAACGACAAAGTCTTAATTTTCCATGCTGAGAACAGTACCTGACGGCGTCAAGAAGGAAATTGTGACGGCGTCAGGAGTAAAATCCATGATGACCCAGAGAAAACCTGAAGGTGTCAAGAGAAGGGCGTCAAGAGTAATCTTTGTGACGACCTGCACAAGGAGTACACGTGACGGCGTCAAACCCAGATCTAGGCAGTCCGAGAATTTATTTGGCGGCGAGATGACGGCGTCAGACATTTGCTCTTGACGCCGTCACCTCACAAAATCTATATATACTTTTCTATTTTTCATTCATTAGAGAGGAACTTGTGTGGAGAATACTAGGGTCGAACCTAATAAACCCTAGGTCGTTTGTAACAGTATTTTCAAGGGTTTTCACCCCTTGAAACCTTTCATGTTCAATTAAGATAAGTCCTCTTTCAATTCATTCAATATGTCTATGTGTTGTTTGAATATATCTTATGCTTGTCTTGATTTCAACATGCTAGGCTAGATCTTTCATGTGTTTGCTTAGATGTAATGAAACCTAGATGTTGATTATAGGTTGATTGCTTGTTTATAATTGTAATGGATGAATGATTTCAATGTTAGGCTTAAGAAAACTGGCAGATCTCCATTGTGTAACATGCTTGAACGTCTTAAGAAACATGAACCGATGTGTACTAGGTTTTAATGGTTGTATTTAATGCATGAGCAAATTCTAGTGATCCCATGTTAGGAGCTTCTTAGCCGACTCGACATAGGAGTGAAGTAGGCACTTATAGGATTGGGGAAGTAAGTACGCCACCCCATGAATGGTATTAAGGAATACAATCCGTCATCCACGCAACTGTAACAAGTAATTAACCTGTAAAAGATATCTAGGGAGTAGTGAAATCTAAGTAAACACAATTCTCCCAAATATTGCTCACACCTCTATCTTAATTTAGTTTATTTTCATTTCTAGTATTTTATTTTGATTGCATCTTAGTAATTGAGTTAGTTGACTAGCAACTAATTCCGCCCAACTCTTTCAAAACTGAGATTTTTACTTGCTTTTATAAAAATATAAAAATACAAAAAAAATCATACCTCATCTCTAGACCTAGTTTTTAGGTTTTCTAATCCTAGCGTCACTATTCCTAGCTGAACGATCAATCCCCCGGTACTTGTCACTATACTATACTACAACGATCAGGTACACTGCCTGGTGGGGGTTGTAAGCTTCTTGAGATCCCTCGCGAGGTAAAGCCTGGTACAGTCCCTATGCATCAAGTTTTTGGCGCCGCAACCCGGGGAATAGTTATTGTCTAGGTTAGGATTTCTTTTTATTAGGTCTACTTGCTAGATTCCTTTCTAGTAGGATTTTATTTTTATTTGTAGGTTCTCTTTAGTCTATCTTATTTCTTCGTGTTTTTGTTTGTACTAGTTTGGTCTTTATGGATTTAGAGAGTCGCCGTTTAGAAGTTAGCAAGAGGCTTATAGAGTATAAAAGAAGAAAGAGAGAAGTTAACACATTTAAGGAATTCATTAAGCCTCTCCAAATGAAAATTGAGTTTACGGACTTCGCTCCAACCCCGGATGAATTGAGTTACCATAGGTTCCTTTTACAACACCCCTGCCCCTCAAAATATAAAAAGATACCATGGATTAGGAGGCATAACTTCAGGAACATAAAAATTCCTTGCATGATTGGGTACATGTCTAGAGAGCATACATACATTGACTTAAAAGCACCCATGAATATTATGTCTAGGCTCTATTACAACTGGATAATGAACGAAAGGTTAAGCCCTAGAAAAGACCCTTACAACTCTAATAGGCTATGTAATTTTGTCAGGAGAGTTAAAGGGGTACACATCTTTATAGGAAATTTTACTTATCAATGCGACTTTGTAATCCTAGAAGATGTTAGAGGCATTATAGATCCACGCCTAGGAGAGATGGTTCTAGGACGACCTTTTGTTGAGAAGACTAAGATGTATTATGATCATGAGAAGGGGATAGTTCAGTTTACTGATGGGATAGAAAAGATTACTTTTATGATGCCTCACATGAAGGAAGAATTAAAGGGCATCAAGAATCTACAAATTGATGAGATTCGACCCTATGAGGTTAAGGAAGATGGAATTGATGATGACGCCTATTATGAGAGGAGGCGAACATACTATTCGGGTTGCATGAATCTAGGCCTGGAATACAAGCGTAATGAGAATTGGGTTAGATGTTTTGAGTCGGCACAAAAGTGGGAAAGGAAAACGTAACCCATGACCTTGAGTCTAGCTACGAGACTCGTAATTAAAGATAAGCGCTTCTTGGGAGGCAATCCATGCTTTGTGTGATTTTCATTTTTTGTTTGATTGTTATTTGCTTCCGTATGCATGCTTTATTTTTATTATTGGTAGATCATGTTTCAAAACTAAAATGACGAAAATACTTTATTTTGTTGTTTGGCCTAGTCTTAACTTCATCCAAAGGTATTTCGCAAAAGATAAGTGTAAGGGGAAACCCTAAATATGTTTTTAAGAAACAAACCGATCATGATTCTCCATAATATTAAGTGAACATGTATATTCATATTTATTAGAGTCAAATGCTATCGAGTCATAATGATGTTTTTCAGGATTTTACAGGAAGTAGGACAAAGTTTTTCCAGAAATTTTCTGGAAACTTAACATAAGAATTTCTGCAGATCACTTCTGACGGCGTCACGAGTTTACTCTTGATGGCGTCATGTGTAAAATTCTGGAAATTTTACCAGTTTTGTTTTTCTTACGGAGTCTTAAAGCTTTTGTTGAATCTTTAGTTTTATAATCTCCAGGAAATCTGCAAACATCATTCCACAAGCATTATATCTTACTTTGCTTTTTAGGTTTTATTAGCATATATAGATTGCCGCCGATTTTACGCGAGGTTGCCTTGTCTGTTTTCTTAGGTTTTACAGGTTATGCATGACAAGAAAATGATTTATATTCTGGAAGGAAAGCTTTGATTGTTCATTTTCTTGGAGGAAGATCTAACCTGGCCACCTTATTATCCATACCGAGCGAATCAGGGGAGTATTTGATTTCATTCGTTTTACTTATTTCACTTTTACATTCCTTACTTGAACATTGGGGACAATGTTCATTCTAAGTGTAAGGGGAGGGTAAAATGATGATACCTTACAAATACACTTTCGCTTGAGTTTGTTTGTTTAATAGCAGATGTGTAATAAAACTATGAGAAATACTTGTTAGTGTAATTTTAGCGCCAAATTTAAAATTTTTTACAACATTTAGGAGTGAAACTTTAGCCATAGCAAGTGTCTCATGGATAGGAGATTGTATGACTAGCACATAACCGTACTATTCAGAAAAATTTTCCACCCAAATATGTGAGGTTCGCCTTTAGATTTACTAGGAAAAGCATTTACTTTTAGTGCTTATGAGTGTACCGGTAGCATTTATATTCTAGAACATGCTTTAGTGATGCATCCCGAGACCGCTAGTGAGACTACATTCGTGTAGTAGGATTTACTACATGATAAGAGGCATTAGGATAACCCTTGTGTTAAACCCGTATCATAATTACTTGACCATTTAAGTCATATTACTTGGCTAGTTAAGTCAATTAGTTTTTCCCACACTCTTAGCGTTGTACTCATTTTTAGTACACGAAACCCCTAGTACACCCCTCCGAGCCTATCTTTTCATTTCTAACTTTAAGCATTTTACTTAAAGGAAGAATTTGTTACACCCCACTTAAATGTACACCCAAATCGCCTTAGCCTTCCGTGTATGCACTCATCTTTAGTGCATTATTGTTATTTGTTAAACCCTTAGTTAATTATCTAATTGATTACATGGTTGCTAAGTCGAGTCATATCCTTGTACATATTATTTTGGGACGATTGGGACTCATGGGTAAAGTACTTATTTTATGGAGTAACGGGGAAGAACATCATATATTACCCCCCGTATGTGCGTTAATCTTAAAGTACTCCAAGTGTTTTGATTTTCTTAATTCGAGTCATTAGATTAGTTTATTGTAAAGTATGTAAAAATTCAAGTGTAAGGGGAATTTTCATTCCCTATGATGTATTAATTTGGATGGTAGCCTGGTAGGGTAAGAGTGTATGCAAAAAAATAAAAAAAAAATAAAAAAAAAAAAAATTGAAAAAAATCAAGAAAAAGAAAAAAAATAGAAAAAGAAAAGAAAAAAAACATACGGACTACCATCCCTTTTCATTCTATGTTCATTTCATGTTTTTGTTATTTTTGATTTATTAGCTTAAGTCGAGTCTAGTCTTGGCTTAGCAACGCCATATTGTACATGTAATTAACCAAGATTGTTAACTCGCCACCAGTAAAGACTGCCTATATCCAATAAAACTGTGTATTTCATATCCCTACACCTAACGTTACAACCCTTTAATAGACCTCTTTGATAGTTTATCCTAGGTGCTTACGCCATGTGGTGGAGGTTTGATCCTTTCCCAAGCCTATGGTAATCTATTTAGCTATGACAGGTAGTGAGAAATGTTTTCCATTTCCATATTGTGATATATACTTTATTACACCCGAGAGATGTGAGTATCTAAACACTATTTGTGAGGTGCTAGTGTATGACCTCCGTGCTTGTCTTTGGTCTTTAGTGGAACGATTATTTGTTGTAATTACTTTTATATTAGTGTTAAATGACCCCTAACTTGTATTTTGACTAGAATAAAAGCGCATTTGCTTGAGGACAAGCAAATCTCAAGTGTAAGGGTATAAGATGAGGCGAAAAATGAACCGTTTTTAGGGGGTCATTTAAGCCCGGAATTGAATTTATTTGATCAAATATTGCCCTAAATCGTTCCTTTTGTGATTTTAGGTACTTTGGGAGTGAATTCTGGAAAAGGAAGCATTTTGGACGTTTTTGGAGCATAAAAGTGAAGAAAACAGCAAAGTCTTAATTTTCCATGCTGAGAACAGTACCTGACGGCGTCAAGAAGGAAATTGTGACGGCGTCAGGAGTAAAATCCATGACGACCCAGAGAAAACCTGAAGGCGTCAAGAGAAGGGCATCAAGAGTAATCTTTGAGACGACCTGCATAAGGAGTACACGTGACGGCCTCAAACCCAGATCTAGGCGGTCCAAGAATTTATTTGGCGGCGAGATGACGGCGTCAGACATTTTCTCTTGACGCCGTTACCTCACAAAATCTATATATACTTTTCTATTTTTCATTCATTAGAGAGGAACTTGTGTGGAGAATACTAGGGTCGAACCTAATAAACCCTAGGTCGTTTGTAACTGTATTTTCAAGGGTTTTCACCCCTTGAAACCTTTCATGTTCAATTAAGATAAGTCCTCTTTCAATTCATTCAATATGTCTATGTGTTGTTTGAATATATCTTATGCTTGTCTTGATTTCAACATGCTAGGCTAGATCTTTCATGTGTTTGCTTAGATGTAATGAAACCTAGATGTTGATTATAGGTTGATTGCTTGTTTATAGTTGTAATGGATGAATGATTTCAATGTTAGGCTTAAGAAAACTGGCAGATCTCCATTGTGTAACATGCTTGAACGTCTTAAGAAACATGAACCGATGTGTACTAGGTTTTAATGGTTGTATTTAATGCGTGAGCAAATTCTAGTGATCCCATGTTACGAGCTTCTTAGCCGGCTCGACATAGGAGTGAAGTAGGCGCTTATAGGATTGGGGAAGTAAGTACGCCACCCCATGAATGGTATTAAGGAATACAATCCGTCATCCACGCAACTGTAACAAGTAATTAACCTGTAAAAGATATCTAGGGAGTAGTGAAATCTAAGTAAACACAATTCTCCCATATATTGCTCACACCTCTATCTTAATTTAGTTTATTTTCATTTCTAATATTTTATTTTGATTGCATCTTAGTAATTGGGTTAGTTGACTAGCAACTAATTCCGCCCAACTCCTTCAAAACTGAGATTTTTACTTGCTTTTATAAAAATATAAAAATACAAAAAGAATTATCCCTCGTCTCTAGACCTAGTTTTTAGGTTTTCTAATCCTAGCGACACTATTTCTAGCTGAACGATCAATCCCCCGGTACTTATCACTATACTATACTACAATGATCAGGTACACTGCCTGGTGGGGGTTGTAAGCTTCTTGAGATCCCTCGAGAGGTAAAGCCTGGTGCAATCCCTACGCATCAATTATCTTAACCCTGTTCTGGGCTCATAACCACCAACAATCAAAGTAAACTATTTTGTGATAATCAATGGCTGCTGCTATGAGGCATATGGCTGCTAGCTTTTCCAAATTGGAAAAGTTTGAAGGTGTTGATTTCAGAAGATGGCAGAAGAATATGCACTTCTTGCTATCAAGCATGAATGTGGTGTATGTTCTAAGCACTGCCATTCCTGATGATCATGGGGATGATGCTACTATGGAACAGATAAGGAATCGAAGCGAATGGGAGAATGATGATTACATTTGCAGAGGTTTAATCCTAAATGGTATGTCTGATTCTCTCTTTGACATTTATCAGAATGTTGAATCTTCCAAAGAACTTTGGGATTCCTTGGATGTCAAATATATGGCTGAGGATGCTTCAAGTAAGAAGTTTCTTGTAAGTAATTTCACAAATTACAAAATGACTGATTCAAGACCAGTCATGGAACAATACAATGAACTTCTTGGAATACTTAGAAGGTTTACACAACACAAAATGAACATGGATGAGGCTATTTCAGTCTCTTGTATCATTGAAAAACTCCCTCCTTCTTGGAAAGATTTCAAGCATACCTTGAAACATAAGAAGGAAGAACTGACACTTGTTTATTTGGGTAGTCATTTGTGTATTGAGGAATCTCTCAGGGCGTATGATAATGACAAGCCAAAGAGTAGCAATGCTACTGGTGCATCTGTTGTCAATATGGTGGAACATAACAATTTCACCAGGTACAATGACAATAAAGGCAAACGTAAACATCAGGATAACACAAGGGCTGATCCTAACAAGAAGGCAACACCTACTTGTTGGAAATGTGGAAAATCTGGTCACATTAAAAGGGATTGCAAAGGTGTTAAGATTGGAGGTAAATCCAATGGTTTAGGCACTAGTGGTTCAGGGAGTGGAGGTCCTTCCAACTAACTGAAAGGTCAGAATATGTTTAATGAATCTCTTCAGGTTTATTATGTTACATATGTATCTGAATCCAACTTTGTGCAGGATGATGATGTTGCGTGGTGGGTTGACTCTGGAGCAACTGTTCATGTGTGCAAAGATAGAAGATGGTTCAAGACTTACGAGTCACTGAATGATGGTTCTATTCTTCACATGGGAAATGAGTCAACAGCTTTGGTGCATGGTCGTGGTTGTGTAGATCTTAATTTTAGTTCTGGAAAGATTGTAACTTTGTTTAATGTTATTCATGTTCCTGATATAAGGAAGAACTTGGTATCAAGTAGTGTTTTGAATAATCATGGATATAAACAAGTTATTGAATCAGATAAATTTATTTTGTCTAAACATGGTGTGTTTATTGGTTTTGGCTATTTGTGTAATCAAATATTCAGGCTTAACATTATCACTGACATTGGTAATTCAGCCTTTAGTCAACCTCTAAACTGAATGACTCTACCCTGTGGCATGCTAGACTTGGCCATGTACATTTTAAAAGGATGCAAGATATGTCTAAGGATGGGTTAATCCCAGCATTTGACATGGACACTGAAAAGTGTAAAACTTGCATGTTGACCAAAATAACTAAGAAACCCTTTCAGGGTGTAAAACGTGAGACTGAGCTCTTGGAGCTTATACACAGTGACCTGTGTGTTTTGCATGCCACTCCCTCTTTGGGGAACAAGAAGTACTTTGTGACATTTATTGATGATGCTTCTAGGTTTTGTTATGTCTATCTATTACATACCAAGGATGAAGCATTAGATAAATTCAAAGTATTTAAAACTGAAGTTGAGTTGCAACTTGGGTCACTAATCAAAAGGTTCAGGACTGATAGGGGAGGTGAGTACATGGATACTCTATATTTTCAGTCTGTTTGTATAATCCATGAAACGACTGCTCCCTATACTCCTCAACAAAATGGTATCTCTGAAAGGAAAAACAGGTTACTGAAGGAGATGGTTAATTCCATGTTGTCCTATTCAGGACTGAGTCAAGGGTTCTGGGGTGAAGCTATGTTAACAGCTTGCTATTTATTAAATAGGGTTCCAAATAAAAGGAACAAGGTTACCCCTTATGAATTCTGGACTAAGAAGAAACCCAACCTGAATTATCTCAGGGTTTGGGGTTGTAGGGCAGTTGTAAGACTCCCTGATCCAAAGTTAAAAACTCTGGGTGAAAGAGGCATTGAATGCATCTTTGTTGGATATGCTGAGCATTCCAAGGCATATAGGTTCTATGTCATTGAACCTAATGAATATGTTTCAATTAACTCAATAATTGAATCAAGGGATGCACTCTTTGATGAGAATAGATTCTCATCAGTCCCTAGACCAAGTCACAGGATTCCATATGGTACTGATGACATTGGTGTATCAGAGGTCCCTGATGAATTATCATCTCAGGTCCCTGATGAGGTTGTGGTTCAACAACCTGAACCTGAGCTCAGGAAAAAAGGGTCAGGACTCCAAAGTCATTTGGACCTGAGTTTCAATTATACTTAATTGAAGGAACAAGGAATGAGGTCTCTGACCAATATTCCTATTGCTTCATTGTTGAGGATGATCCCAAAACATTTGAAGAAGCAATGAAGTCCCAGGATGTTGCTATCTGGAAAGAGGCCATAAATGATGAGATTGACTCCATCATGGGCAACAACACTTAGGTGTTGGTTGATCTACCTCCAAGTTGCAAACCTCTTGGTTGCAAATGGATTTTCAAAAGGAAAATGAAGGTAGATGGAACTATTGAAAAGTTCAAGGCTAGACTAGTCATTCAGGGCTTTAAACAAAAGTCAAGGATAGACTACTTTGATACTTATGCCCCTGTGGCACGTATCAGTACCATCAGGCTGCTGATTGCTTTAGCATTAATTCACAATCTGATTATTCATCAGATGGATGTGAAGACAGCTTTCTTGAATGGTGAATTGGATGAGGAGGTTTATATGAACCAACCTCAGGGCTTCATTTTGCCTGGCAATGAAAACAAGGTGTGCAAACTGATTAAGTCTTTATATGGACTGAAACAGGCACCTAAGCAATGGCATCAAAATTTTGATGAAGTGATTTTGTCCAATGGTTATGTTCTTAACCAGGCTGACAAATGTGTATATAGCAAATTTGATGAATCTGGTAAAGGAGTCATCATTTGTCTATATGTTGATGATATGCTGATCTTTGGCACTGACCAAAATCAGGTTGACCTGACAAAGGAATTTTTGTCGTCAAAGTTCTCCATGAAGGACATGGGGGAGGCTGATGTTATTCTTGGTATAAGGATTAAACATGAAAGCAATGGTATATCAATTTATCAGTCTCATTACATTGAGAAGGTACTGAAGAAATTTAATTGCTTTGATTGTACTCCAGTAAGTACTCCCATGGATACCACTGAGAAGCTTATGCTTAATACTGGAAAATCTGTATCTCAACTTGAGTATTCCAGAGTGATTGGCTGCCTGATGTATGCCATGACTTGTACAAGGCCTGACATTGCCTTTGCTGTGGGTAAACTGAGCAGGTATACTAGTAATCCTAGTGCTCAGCACTGGCAAGCAATTCAGAGGGTACTGAAGTATTTGAAGAGAACTATGGACTATAGTCTCTCATATACTGGTTATCCTTCAGTATTGGAAGGATACACTGATGCAAGTTGGATCAGTAACACTGAAGACAATTCGTCTACCAGTGGCTGGGTATTCCTACTTGGTGGAGGTGCAATTTCTTGGGCATCCAAGAAGCAAACTTGTATCACCAGTTCAACAATGGAATCTGAATTTGTGGCTTTAGCAGCTGCTGGTAAAGAAGCTGAATGGTTGAGAAACTTGCTTCTTGAGATTCCATTGTGGCCTAAACCTATAGCATCTATTTCTATCCGTTGTGATAGTGCTGCTACATTGGCAAAGGCTTATAGCCAGATGTACAATGGGAAGTCTAGACACTTAGGTGTCAAGCATAGCATGATTCGTGAACTAATCATGAATGGGGTGATTTCTATAGAGTTTGTTAGATCTCAACAAAATTTAGCTGATCACTTGACGAAGGGTCTTGCTAGAGAATTGGCTATAAAGTCTGCTAAAGGGATGGGTTTAAAGTCCAACTTAGTCACAGAGTGCTAAGCCACCCAACTCCCTCCTGAGGAAACTTGGGAGTTGAGTTCAATGTGGAAAGCTGAACATTCAGTGTACTGGAGCACATGTTTTACAATCATCCCAAGGTTTGTGCTTGGAACCTTCTGGAAAGGAGGATGAAGTCACTACTTCTTAATGGATAATTTTCTTTGAAAAAGTGCTTGGCAGGAGCATGAATAAAGAGGAACCACCAATGTAAATGTTGAAGTTTTGCCGCTTCAGGAAGCTATGGACTTTTAGCTTTTACAACATTTATGAATTGGATATGGATACATGGCTTGTATAGTGTCAGGAGTGTTTAAGTGTTTGAAAATGTATGTGTATTTTATCTTCAGGTATTCAAATGGGTTGAAGGGTTCAATTCTTAGAACATCCTGATTCTCGAATATTTGAACGTGTAATGTACTAAGATGGAAATTCAATCCTCAGGATATTTTCGTTTATGCATATATTTTGTTTAATGTTTGATTTCATGCAAAGGAAGTGAACTAAATTTGGGGAGGATTGTTGGAAAATTTAGTGCAGTTGAGGGATCAAATCATACTTGGAAATGGGTTTGGAGGTACGAAGTGTACACCCATCAAGTCACCGATTCCCCTGCTTCTATAGTGGTTGTGCAGGATTCTGCTGAGTGCTGGATCCTGTTGATGGTTCCTACTGCGTGCTGGTTCCTGCTGATGGTTTCTGCTACTAGTGTTAGGATCCTGCTGATGAGCAGAGTTTCTGCTGATAGAGTGCTATATGATTATGCAACTGATTTGACCTATTCAAATGGCAGTTACAACTGCACTCATGACCTCGTTTAACTAGACATGTAACCACTATTTTAGGCTATAATGGGGATAATTATGTGGAGATTAATGGGCCGATTAATTCTCATAATTCCTTTTGACTAGCCATGAGTATCTTCCTATAAATAGGAAATCAAATAAAGCATGAAGGAGATACAGAAAACAGAGAACACTTATACACGAAGGGTTATTGATTTGTGCCTAAATCACTAACAACATTTGGTCTTATCCCAAGTAGATATTCGTGATACCCAGGCATTAGGGTCGAATAGTTTACTTTGGAAAGTGATAACACGATTCCAAGTGATATCCGGTAACCTTCATTGGTACGTAGTTAGGTTATTGATTATCTTAACCCTGTTCTGGGCTCATAACCACCAACACCAATCACCATCCTCGAATTGCGGTCCTGTATCACAAAAATTCTAGGAGTTAATGTGACTATCAAATCATGATCTTTCATCAATTTAACAAATGAGATCAAGTTACAGTTCAGTTGAGGAACATATAATACATTCTGAACTTGAAGTTTATCACCAAAATTAATGGTTCCCTCCTGAACAGCGTTAGCAATTCTGTCATCAGGCAACAAAATTGAACAAGGCAATATATCATGGAGATCAAAGAGAACACTTTTATCACTGGTCATATGATGTGAAGCACCACTATCTAATATCCACAAAGTATGTTGCTTACCAGAGAGTTTTTCAGAAGTTGAAGCTTTATTATTATTAGAAGCAAGTGACTTAAACATATTAATCACCGTATTCTACTGTTCATCATTAAGAGCAGCACCAACGTCATTTCTATCTTGAGAAGAAAACTTGAAAGTCGAGTTACTTTGAGCAGCATTCGCAACCCCAACACTCCCCCTTTTTGCATGAGTACTAGATGAAGCCCCGCCACGACCTCGACTAGATGACTTGTTGTTCCCTCGTGGACCAGTCCACCAATTTGGGTAGCCATTAATCTCAAAACAAGAGGAGATATCATGACCTTCACGTCCACAATTGGTACAAGAAGCTTTATCATTGCGTTGTCTTGGAGTTGAATGAGAGGAGGAGGCTGTTCGAACTGCAAAACTAACAGCCTCGCTCCTTCCTTCCTTCCCCTTTGTCATGTTTTTGTGTATCTCTTCTTGAATGATAAGAGCATATACACGATTTATAGACGGAAGCGGATCTTGAGCAATGATGTTTATGCGAATATTTCCATACACATCATCATCTAGGCCCATCAAAAATTGATGTACCAAATGTTCATCATGTTCCTTAGTCAAGTTAGCAGCCCAATCACACTTACAGCCTTTGGTCGAGACATACATAGCGAGCTCGTCCCATAGTTTCTTAAGTTTTCCATAGTAGGCAGAAATACTCTGACCGTTTTGTTCACAACGTGCCAGATCTGATGTCAACTGTTGAATACGTGGTCCATTCCCTATTGAAAAACGTTGACGTAAATCGTCCCAAAGCTCTTTCACTGTGTCAAAATAAGTAATAGATGAACATAAGTTAGGTTCAATAGAATTAAATACCAATGCTAAGAGCATGGAGTTAACACTCCACCAATCTTCAATTTCTGGAGCCGTATCATCAAGCTTCTTAATAACACCATCCAAGAAACCTGATTTTCGTTTCGCTCGGAAGGATTACGCATACTCCTTTCCCATTCTTGAAAATTTTCGCCCTTCAAAACTGATGACGTATAGTCCGCATTCGAGTCACGAACCTGACCAATGGACACTACTAATACCTAGCCCATCACGCATGGGCTATCATGATCAAGATTTGGGCTTACAAAGGCCCAAATTCGTAATAATTATTTATGGTCTTGATATGTGATCTCTTATTTATGGGATAAGGATCACGAGACCGCATTAATAGGGATACGCTAAAGAGTAAGGAACACGAAACCAACAAGGATTCCGTGTGTATATAAAGGGCATCTCGGCCCTTATTGAGGTATCATCTAAAAACCCTAACTCTTCACTATAACCCTAAAACCGATTACTTACTCTCACGCCGGAGGATAATCATAGGAGACAATCCCACGATAAGCCTAACGGTGTTGTTTACTTTCTTAGTGCACAGGTCTCAAGCATTAAGATCCAATTGGTATGAGAACAGGAGTCCAAACAAGGTATTACTTGATAAAAACTAATTATGCTATTTAATACTTAAATATTAATTAATAAAACTAATATTAAATCTAATAAGTACTAAATGACAATATAAAATTCTGAAAAAATTACTAAAAATACTTTAATATAAAATAAAATTAAGAAAAATATAAAAATGCAAATTACTTAATAAAAAGCTAAAAAGGGAAATTAAAAAGATAAATTATATTAAATAGAAACTATCACTTAATATTATTTTGGATTTTTCTGGTTTTTCTTTTGGAAATCTATTTAACTACTGAAAATAAGAAACTTTTGTGAAGACAACTTTTTTCTAGCTTAAAAATATGCCAAATGGACACCAAAATGCTTATACAGTTGACTTTCTTTGACTTTTGAAGGAAATGAGCCTCTGTGGGGCCCACAGAGGTGGATTTTGGTTTAAACAAGTTACTTGGACTAGTATAAGTTAGAAACAACACAAGTGACCTAATGAATAATCCAATAAGCTAGAATAAGCTCTTGGATTCCTTGATTTCACACAGAAAATGGGATAAACTTTGAGCTGATCTAGGGTGGGGTCCACAGAGCTTAAGCTCAAAAGCTTGGTAGAACTAGCAAGATGGCCAGCTTGTGAGCTCAAAGAACCAAGGGGGTGTGTGGGGCCCATTGTGGGGGTCTGTGGGGCCCACTGTGGGGGTCTGTGGAACCCACAGAAGTGGAGGCAGTGGGGGTGGTCAGCTGGTGCAGCAGGGGCCTGCAGCCCTGTTTGGGGGGTTCTGGGGCCCACAATAAAAATCACAAAAATACAATGATTATGGGATTCTAAAGATTAGGTGGTAGACTACATCATGTAGAAAGCACAAGTCCTAAATCCAAACACAAAATTCTAAACAATTCTTGGAATTTTTGGATTTTTGATAAAGGGTAAACTTTGACTTTTTGAGAAAAACACTCAAGTTGACTTTTTTGGATTTTGATCTGATCCTAATGACTAAAAATGATGTTATAAGCTAACATGAAGTGAAATTAGGCTAAATGAACAACTAATGCAAAGATTGAATGAGATTTAGAACTCTAAAACTTAACAGTTAACTCACAAATGAGATTTGTGAGTGATTTTGACTTTTTCTCAAAAGAACACTTGTTATTATGACTTAACTAATCTATTATAACCTAATGTGAATTGTTACAAGCAACAAAAACATCTTAAACAAGCTTAAACACATTGAACTCCCCTGAACCAAACAGTCTCAAACAGCCTAAAGGGGTCACTTTGAGGGCTTATGGGGTACACTAGAAAAAATCACAAAAATATACTAATTATGGGATTCTAATGATTAGGTGGGGGGCTTCAATTGGTGAAAAGCTCAAGTCCTGAATCCAAGCACAAAATTCTAAACAATTCCCCCAAATTTTGGATTTTCGCACATGTATGCAATTTTGACTTTTTACATTAAACACCTACTTTGACTTTTGTGAGGTTAGAATGATCCTAGGTGACTGTCAATGATGTTATATGATATTATTAGGCTAAATTAAGCTAAATAACCAACTTGTGTAATAATATGGCGAGATTTGAGGTTCTACATTCTAACAGATATCAATTTAAATGGCTCAAAGAGTGATTTTGACTATTTGATGAAGGAGACCTAGGTTTTATGCTTCTACTGACCTATATTGACCTAATGACACATGCATAAACCATAAACAAAAATTGGAACACATGAAACAGTGGTGAAATCCACTGATCCAAACACTGCCTTAATAAGCTGAAAATGAGATTTTCAAAGAGAACCACTGATTAAGACCATGAACTTGATTCCAGAAGTTATATAATGAAATAATAAGACCATTTAAGCACACACACATACACAAAGACAACAAATGCTCATTAATCAATGATATGCTATTTAGGCAGTACAAAATAGAATCTTAGCAATATGCATTCTAGTGAATAAATAGATTCCAAATGGCATCACAACAACTCTAATACACTAAATAAGCTCAAGAAACACATATACAAGCAGCTATAAGAGCTTATACAGTTAATGGCTAAAAGTTGAAAAGTGAGCTTACAAATGCTTCCAAGCCCACAAATGAGAACCAAGGACAAGTAACAATCCTATAAGCTTCCCAACAAGCTACTAAACCCAAGGCAATCCAGAATTAACCCTGCTCCATGCTTTCTTCATCTTGTAAACTGATTTTTGAATTATTTGCTATTTATTTGGAATTTTTAGTAATTTTTTGTAAATATGAGATAAACTTATTGAAACACCATAAAAAAATTAAGAAAGCTTTTAAATGAACATAAATAAGCTTAAAGAAACACTGATAACAACTTCTAACAATATTGAGTGAAATTGTCAATTTCACTCTAAATTGCCAAAACTGAAATTACTTGAGAAAACTTGAAATTATGATTAAGGAAAGATGAGATTACACTTGAATAGATGATTACAACTATTTTAAACTAAAAACTACAACTGGGAATTAAATTACACTAATTATGACACTAAAATTAACTAACTACCTACTACTTATCCTTCTCTGCTTCTCTCCCCTTTTATAAAGATATTTAGGGTTCCATGTGAGTCTCTGAGCAAATCCAATCAAGAAAATTGGCCATTGGATCCTCTAAATTAATCCCAGCCTTTGATTTTGTTTTTGGCGCCAAACTGTTGCAGGCCAATTGGTACCTGTGGCTATCACTAGGGGTGGAGGTGATTGGTGAGCAGAGGGGTGTAGGACTAGGGCAGAGCAAGTGGTGGTCAAGTTGGGGGAAAACCAGGGATGGATGGTGGTATTGCAGGGGAGGTAAGTGGTTTTGAGGGAAGATGGTGGGTTTGACCAGGGTCAACCCCTGGTATTAGTAAACGTGGGGTGTTTTGGGCTTTAAGGGAGTTGGGCCAAGGTGTATGGTGTGGATCAGGTGGTTTGGATTTGGGTTAACATAATAACGAGGGTCCATTTGGTATTACTAGTAAAAACCACAAGGACCTCAAATGTAGTTTTCTGAAATTTAGGGGTGTGTTATGCCAATTTCCCAAACTTGCTACAAGGGCCAATCTTGCCAAGTTGAATAACATAAGGACCATATTTGAGATTTTCTACTTTTTGAATTTTCCAGGGACCAAACATGCCAATTCTGAAACTTCAGGGACCAAATTTGTAAATTCTCAAAACTTTTTACCCAAGGATCATTTTTGATAATATTTGACTTTTAAAAGACTTGGGTTGACTTTTCTTACAAAACAAATGCTCATGGACTAATTTTGGGAAGTTTTGAAACTTGGGGGACTGAAACTGCCAATTATACAAACTTTGTTGGTTTTTCATCTGTTTTTACTCATTTTGCATCTGAAATATATAAAACACAATCTTTGGGATATTTTCAGTATTTTGATGTATTATTGAGTGTTTTTAAATGTTTTGCAATTCAGATTTGACCAAAAATGATGAGTGTTTGAGCACTCATCAATGACTGTTGTACTAATAAGTAACACCCTAATGATATTACTTTCCGCTACGATATTTTGGGGGTGTAACAAATGTTTATGTTAATTTTATATTTTATGTTTATGTAATGTTTATCGTATTGTATTTTAGTTCCTATGTATTTTTTGTAACGTATCGTATTTCGTTTTGTATTTTATTTAACGTTTATCTAATGTTATGTAATATTTTTATGGTTACTAATAAAGTGATAGATTGTTTATTAAATGAAGTATTAGTTCAGGAGTTGAATTTGTAATTTTTATTTTTTAAATAAAAGTGGGACCCAAAATATGATGTTATGATAAGGGGTGTTTTTTTGTATTAAAGGTTAAACGTTAAAGTTGATGTGACGTTGATATGACACGGTATTACACTGTGTTCCCGAGTTTTATTTTCGAAAGAAAAGAAGAGAAGTGGATGGTAAATTAAAAAAAATTGTGTTCCTGAGTTTTTTTAAGAGAGAAGAGAAAAGAAGAGGAGTGGAAAATTGCCTAATCTTCTCTCCTAAACTTTCTTCCCATATGTGGGATGATTTGGAAGAAAAATAATTATGAAAACTAATTATAATCAAAATGTCTTAAATGCCATAACATATAACATAAAACTAGCAGGATACCCGCGCGTTTCGGCGGCGGGTACCATGTAAATAAATTTTTATGTGAGTTATGTTGTTCGTGACGAATGATGATAATATTATAAAGTTAAGAGGTACTCACCCATTATTTCTTACGATGATACATATATCAAGGAGCATTTAATGAAATGAAAACATGAATATGAGAAAGGTTGCAACTACAACCAATGTTTTGATAACCAGACTCGCCGGTTCATCCGAGAAACAATTGATCTAGAACTGGCTGGCTAAACCGGACAAAACCACAAAAAGCCACCAAAAATCGGGAACCGTTTGGGAAATTGGTTCGTTATACGATCCAGTTTTAAAAACCATGTATACAAGATAAAAGAAAAGTTATATTAATTGTATGAAGTTTTTTATGTTTGATTAGCTTGTACAATTAAGTATATTAATATGTACCTTTTAGGTATGGGTGTTTTTTTTTAAACATTAAATGAGGGGTTGAAAAGTCAAACAATTGAATATTTATTGCATTAGATGGTCGTATTAATAACTTAGCTAATTGTATTAACTTAAATTCTATTTTAGGAAATCTTAAAATTTATTAGGAGAGATAGTGCAAAATGCTTTAAAAGTAGTATAGATATATCTACAACATAGGGCATTATTGTAAAACCATCATTTTAATTCTTGCTCTTCATTTCTTTTCTCTCTAACTCAGGAACACGAATTAAAATTTTAATATCTCTTCCTCTTCTCTTATTTTCTGTCTATTTTAACATCTTCTCTTCTTTTCTTCCATATCAAAACTCAAGAACAGAGTGTAAGGGTTAACTCAAAGGCACCACACCTTGTACTCTAACATCCAAACTTTAAGCAGGGCAACATGTAAATTAACATATAAATTTCTCATACTTTTACAAATATAATATAAAATTTGTATTAAAAAGTCAAACTCTTAAGGGGGCACAACCTCACCATGCCCTTCATATGTCCATAGGTATGATTACTGTGTTACTTTTGCATATTTTTCATTTTTTAAACATAGATAATAAAGGCTAATAAGATTTGTAGTTTAACACTTTAACTTAACCTTAATAAAATATACTAATTTAAATAGATGGTAGATAAAAAATTTCAAACTTCAAAATAATAGTAGAAATATAGCAATGCATTGTTATGACTTTAATGATTTTGGTTTAAGGTGTTTTTACTTTTTCGGTAAAGATAATTTCGCTGTTATTTATCTAATGGTTCTGGTATATAATTTTGGAAAGACCCCTGGTGTCATGGCAGGTCTCATCTCATGAACTTTTTCCTGTGGCTGTTTGCGCTTGACTCTTTTCCCAAGTGCTCGGTTAAGGACATATGGGGGGTTGGTCAATGGTTCGTGGGTGGCTTGTGGTCTTAATTGGCGCTACCCCCTCGTGGTAGACCTCTTGACAACTTGGATTCTTTTTTATCCCTTATTGGTAATCTTGTTCTTGTGGATGGCGTGGATAAATGGGTGTGGTGTAATGACGCTTCGGTTTACTTCAGTCCAATGCGAATAATTTAATTCTTATTCTGAAGTGTTTTGAGAATGCTTTGGGATTAAAACTTAATAGTGAACCTTGCTAGGAGTACAAATTGAACTCGTAAGCTTTGCATCAAGGGTTAACTTGACGGGAGCAAGAATAAAAATAAAAATAAAAATACAGTTTACAACGCTACAGCAGCATCAGGTATAGTAAGCAAAATCCTACAAAAAGAAAAGAGGGGATACGAAATAACCATAGCAGATGCATCCAATGGACGTCAAGTGGTGGGAATCATGATTTCTCAAATATAATAATTTGCCGCTATACACCGTCACTTTCGCGGGTATTTTAGTGATTATAAATAGGGATATTCCTATTATCCTCAAACAAAATTGAGTGCCAAAATATGATGTAAGTGTATTCGAAGAGAAATAAATGCATAACACAAATACTCAAGTTCACAAGGTTTACATTATTATAGAACATTATAAAAGCCTTTCTTAGATTGGGTATCCTTAAGGCCGACAATATCAATCTACATAAGCTTCAATGATGGATTCAATTGCAGGAATGTTGATGACATTGTAGCGAGAAAAGCCTGCATCACTCAATATCTTCTTCCATTCAACTTCAGTCCTTTCTTTCCCACTCTCAAAGCATGAAAGCATAATTAGATCGTCAACACTACGTATATCTTCAAAAATACCATCTCCTCCTGGTCGTAGAATAATATCCACAATAATAACTTTCCCGGTCTTTTTATGAATGGCATCGCGACAATTTTTAAGTATCTGAATGCACTCATCATCACCCCAGTTATGCAATATTGACTGTGATACACAAAGTTATATCAAAATCGTATAATAATTAATTCATTTTCCATATGAGCAATTTCTTTATGTTAACAAAATTCTAAGTAGTATTTTACTTTCACGTACGCTGGTTAAGATTTAATAATGAATTTTTACTAAACATAGCCTTAAGAGTCGTGTTTAACAATAAAAAAAACAAACTTATATAATGTTACATCAAAATGGTTCAGACGGTTATCATCAAGTTGGTTGGTGATTATCAGCAAAGTACAACATAATTATGTATGTCCTAATCTTTTTTAAGAATAGTACTTAGGGCTATGCACTTATTGTAATTCCTATATCCTCTTGTATGAACTTATTGTAATTCCTTCCTAGCGCCTTGCTAGTTTTTAATTGATGTGCTGTTCAAAAAAAAGTACTTAGGGCTATGCGTAGAAAGTCCACTAAACTATGTGTTTTGGATTATCTGTAGAATTAACTTGTATATATAAAAGATACAGTAATCAACTTCCATCAAATTTCTATTTCGGACAGACATATTACTTTACCGTATACTTGAAATGCCCCGCCCGGATTTGAGAATTCGTGGGAAATTTGAACAAAATTATTGATAACTCATTTTTGGGTAATTATTGTTGTAAGGAGTAGTACCTTCAAAAAGATAAAATCTGCGGATGGGATAGCTTTAAACATATCACCTTCAACGTGTGTAACTCCTTTATACGTCGGTGCCGTAGAAATAACATGAGGCATGTCAAAATTGATACCTTTAAGATGTGGGTATGCATTAACAATCTCATTTATTGCAGCCCCAATACCACCACCTACATCAGCTAATGTCCCGTTCAACTTATCAAATTTATAAGTCAACATAATTGCATCCATGCTAATCCTTGTTCTACACGCCATTCCTTCATTGAAGACGTTGTTAGCTTGTGGGTTGACAGAAAATAAACCCCAAAAATCGACTCCAAATGTCTTCATCATTGTTGTACCACCTTCTGCAATTGATTTACTGAGATTAAAAAAGGGTGGGAATAGAAGTGAGTCTGTAACCATCCTTGCTAATGGTGCAATGGTGGTCCTGGGATTATGTACAAGCCATTGAGAACACATGTTTAGGGAGTAAAGTGGTTCTATGCTGTCTGGTTGATGGACAAGATCGAACATTTGTCTATGGACCATGAACCTCATGAGGCGTGAGAGGCCATCAATGTTTAGTGATGGGGAGTTAATCTCCCGAGCGATTTGAGACAAAGTGATCGGACCATCATGATTGTTTATAATGTCGGCAATGTTGAGCTCTAAAGCACATCTTATTGCGACACCATCCATACAACCATACAGAAGCTGCAATATCTTTGCAAGGCCTTCGAACTTTGTATTGTCTTGTGTTCTAGTAAATGCATCCATATCTCTATGTTGTTAGTAAGGTAGGCAACAACAGAGTTGATGCATATATGATACCTAAAGCAATGGGAATAACAATACTTTATATAGCCATTTCAACGTGGTAGTTGTTGAAATCAGGGACGGACATACATGGATACCGGGTGTGACACGGGCCACACCCAATTTTGAGTCACGTGGTGTAAATTTATTTAGAATGTGTCTTTTTTTATATGTGCAACCCCCGATATTTGTAATATTTTCTTTTGAGGAATATATAATTCACGTCAGAATGGGTTCGGATCAAATTGTTTAATGTCACTCTAATTAATTTAGTTTTATATATGCAAGGAGTCTTTCATATGCCTAGGCCTTTTCATGTAAATGTCATGTTTTTCAAGTTTGTTGTATAAAGATTAACACATTAATGAACATGCTGCTTCTATATGATATAAGATCATTTGAGGATCAAACTTTTTTTACATACCAAGAGACTAATCTCTACCCTCCATCTTCCCTTCATCTTTATTTGATCTAATGGATGAGATTAATCCTAACAATTAAAAAAACCCACTTTCATCCTTTTTTTTCAAATATTAATATCTTTCAAACCGTTAATCGTTAAGCGAAAAAAAATATACTGTTATGCCGGGCATTTAATTATCTTTCTATAAATAGGCACTTTGACATATTTTCGACAAAATTTTTTTTTGTTTTTTTCACGTTTTTTTTCGTGGCCGAAAAAATCATATATGATATTATATATTATATCATATATGATATGTAATATCATATATGATATGATATTACATATCATATATGATATGTTATGATATGTTATATCATATATGATATTTTTTCGGTCACGAAAAAAAAACGTGAAAAAAATGATTTTTTTTTATTTTTCGAAAGTATATCAAAGTGCCCGTCTATAGAAAGATAATTAAATGCCCGTCGCGATGGTGTAATTATTTTCGCTTAACGATTAACGGTTTAAGAGATATTTAAATTATAAAAAATAGGTGAAATATTAAAATGCTTTTAATCTCAACCACTGATTTCCTTTTTAGATGGATGGTGGGGATGAGTCCCTTGGTATGTGAGGAATGTTTGGTTTGTAGAATAACTCTTAAACCGTTAATCGTTATTTTACAAGGGACTCATCCCCACCATCCATCTAAAAAAGAAATCAATGGTTGAGATTAGAAACATTTTAATATTTCACCTATTTTTTATAATTTAAATATCTCTTAAACCGTTAATCGTTAAGCGAAAATAATTACACCATCGCGACGGGCATTTAATTATCTTTCTATAGACGGACACTTTGATATACTTTCGAAAAATAAAAAAAAAATCATTTTTTTCACGTTTTTTTTTTCGTGACCGAAAAAATATCATATATGATATAACATATCATATATGATATGTAATATCATATCAAATATGATATTACATATCATATATGATATAATATATAATATCATATATGATTTTTTCGGCCACGAAAAAAAACGTGAAAAAAACAAAAAAAAAAATTGTCGAAAATATGTCAAAGTGCCTATCTATAGAAAGATAATTAAATGCCCGGCGTAACGGTATATTTTTTTTCGCTTAACGATTAACGGTTTGAAAGATATTAATATTTGAAAAAAAAATGATGAAAGTGGGTTTTTTAAATTGTTGGGATTAATCTCATCCATTAGATCAAATAAAGATGGAGGAAAGATGAAGAGTGGAGATTAGTCCCTTGGTATGTAAAAAAAGTTTGGTTCTCAAATGATCTTATATCATTTTTTATTGTAAGTTCTTTCTTATCACTTAATTTTTAGTCTTTTCTTGAACAGATATTTTATTATCTAATTTAGTAGATAAACGGACCACCAGCACAGATTGAATTTTAGGCATAAATTGAGCCCCAGCAAACATTGCATTCATTACATTCTTTTTGGATCCCAACTAAATTCTAACAGTAATGACTTGAAGGAGCAGTCAGTAGTGTAATAGCCGCGACTGTTAGACTGAATTAATAGACTCGCGAATGCTTCAATTCAAATAAAACGGTTAGCCGGGAAATCTTTATGTGTTGAATTGACTATATGATCACATGCGAGAAAAGTTTAATAACTCTTAAATTATTTAAAAATCAAATGAACAAATTTTAGCAATTTATTTTTTCATTCAAAATAAATAATTAAATAAAATAAAAACTCACATTCATTTTCTTTAAAAAAAATAAAAAATAAATAAATAAAAAACGTTAATAGTTACATAAAAAGAATCATAACATCGCGACGATAATTAAATCATCTTTTTATAAAGAGGCACTTATATATATTTTCGACGAACTTTTTATTAGACTTTTTTTGTGAGTGTTGAAATTTACATTTGAAAAATTCGCATGTGATTTGTTAGTTTAAAAGAACATGTGATTTGTTAGTTTAAAAGAACATGTAATGTATGAAATCATATGTGATTTGTGAAATCACACATGATTTATAAAATAATGGATCACAAGTACTTATAAGTGAGTCATTTTTTTCCATATATTACCTCGTTATAGCATAAGGGTGTCCAAAATAAATTCTAATTTCCAGTTATGAATTTATTCTGGACACCCTTATGTTGTAACGAGGTAATATATGAAAAAAAAAAAAAAAAAAAAAAAAAAAAAAAAAAAAAAAAAAAAAAACTCTCCTATGAATACTTTATTTTCAAACGCAGAGTTTAACACTAAAACAAAACTCGGAAACAAAATGTTCGTCGAAAGTATATTTAAATGCGCTTCTACTAAATGATAAAAAAGATTCTCATCGCGATGGTGTACTTTTTGTCGTTTAGCGATTTACCTTCTGCAAAATATTTTTTTTTTATGTTATTTTTAAATGAAAAGTAATTTTTTTAGTTTTGATGAAAAAATGAGTAACTAGTGTTTGTTCATTATTTTATAAAATTTGATATCTATATTCAACTCAACTGGATTGATCATCTTTTCTTTAATTGGCATTTATTTTACGCCGGTTATGTTTGACATATTCCAATTGGATAGACAGTTATTTATGAAAAAGTATGACAATACTTTGTAGGCAAAAGTTATTTATAGATCAAATTTTTACCTTCGAACCTATCAATCAATTTTAGACACTCATTTTTTTATCAAAATAAAAAAAAATAAACTTACACCATTTTTTTAAAACTTAAATATCTCGCAAACCGTAAATCGTCAAGCTACAAAAAAATACCATCACGACGAGAATTAAATTATCTTTCTATTGACATGCATTGTTATATACTTTCAACAAACTTTTTTTTTGTCAAAATTTCTGCCCAGAAAAATCATATATGATTTGTAAAAATCATATATGATTCGTAAGAATCATATATGATTTGATTTTAACGAATCATATATGATTTTTACAAATCATATATGATTTTTCTGGGCAGAAATTTTGAAAAAAAAAAAAAAAAAAAAAAAAAAAAGTTCGCCGAAAGTATATAACAATACATATCTATAGAAAGATTTAATTCTCATCGCGATGGTTTTTTTTTTTTTTTTTTTTTTTTTTTTTTTTTTTTTTTGTAGCTTGAAGATTTACCGTTTGCAATATATTTTGTTTTAAAAAAAAATATGAAAAATAAAAATGAGTAGCTATGATTGGTTCATTGGTTCTATGACAAATATGAGATCTATATTGATCTCAATCTCATACTTTGTAGTAGTAGTAGGAAAATATAGAGGTAGCCAAATTCTATTTATGTGTCGTGGGCGATCATGAACTGACTTTTCTTAAAGATAACAGTCAACATATACAACATAATTATGTGGTTACGACAACAAACAACAAAATCAAAATCTGTTTGATTCATTAATGGTATAACCTTACGCTAAAAAAGCACCCCAAATCCTTTGTACAACTTCCGGTCAACATACAACTTCCAACATAATATCACCTTATCTCGTAGATTTTCATATGTCTTGTATCTAATATAAATAGATATAAGAAGAACCGATCCACTTTATAAATCTTCCCTTGCAACTCTATGCACTTTCTCCATGTTATCTATCACCTGCGTTTGATTGTATGCAGTATTTAAACTTCTATTATTTAAACTTCTATTGCGTCTATGGAAATCTGATACACCAAAAGAAACACACTAAGATCAAACTTATTTATAGAATTAGTAAGTTCAACACAGCAGGGAATCCGATTCTGAAGGATCTGGTGAATGGACATGGTGTTTTCCTTACCGCGAAAATAACCGTCTTGTGAACGGTTGAGTTGCTAGGCAAGACACAAAGACATGTATAAAATGCTGGTGGAAATTAACATAAAACAATGTAATAAACAAAAAACTAATAGTTTAAAAACGACATTGTTGGCTCAGCATACATATGACTTTTAAAACAAAATTTAACCATTTACGGAGTATAAATAAAAATAGGTGATATCTCATTAACGTATTTTTTCTACGGGTTGAAATGATTTGGGTCAGGTAACATCGACCCATGAGGTTTTTCTCCATAGTCTGTATAAGAAAGAGCGATGTAATAAAAAGTAATAACTCGTCTTGACCCATTCATAAGTTATCGGGCCAAAAGTGTTATCTCTAACTCAAATGAAACAAAACTTGATTATGCTGCAATGTATGAGGGAAAGGAAACTAACATTGAGGAGATTGATGCAGAGGAGTCAGATAGTGGTACTTGGAAAGCTATTCTGAGTCTTAGAAACAAAATCAGAAGCAGTGTTTGGCACATGATGGGGAATGGTAGGAACACTAATGTATGGCATGATAAATGGAGTGAAAGTGGGCCTTTGAGTGAGTTTATCAGTTTTAAAAAGAGATATGAAGCTAGGTTTCCTGAAAACTTGATTGTGGCTGAATGTGTTATTAATGGGAATTGGATTTGGCCAAGTGATTGGGTGCAACAATTTGTTCAGTTAAGAAATATTACTGTGCCTTTATTCACTGAGGAGATTGAAGATAGAATAGTATGGATGGGGTGGAATAATAAAGAAGAAAAATTCTCTATAAGAAGTGTTTGGGTACTGTTTCAAGAAGAGGGTAATGAGGTCAATTGGAAAGATGTGGTATGGTTTCCTCAATGCAATCCTAGGCATACTTTCATTCTGTGGCTTTCTTTACATGGCAGATTAAATACACAAGATAAAGTAATGGCTTGGAGTTCTCAAACTAGGCTTAAATGTTCTTTGTGTAAAAATGTTAATGATTCACATGAACATTTATTCTTCAAATGTAAGTACTCACAGGAAATTTGGAAGGCTATGAGAGAAAAGATCAGGAAGTTGAATTGGGATATGGACTGGAGGAATGTGGTTACAATGATTGCTTCTGGAAAATGTGGTAATAACATCATCAGTGTTTTGCACAGATTTGTTCTTGCTACAACAGTTTATTTTATTTGGCAAGAAAGGAACCAAAGATTGTTTAATCAAAAAAAGAGAGATTGTAAAAGCTTGCTAAATGGGATTATGGAAAGTGTCAAGTTGCAGTTGCTAAGTTTAAAAGTTAAGAAATCAAAGGCAGTTGATCAAGTTAGTAAAGATTGGGAAGTGCAACTTCAGACAGTTAATGGTTGACTCTTAAAGGGGTGTTTGGTTCTATGTTTTACAGGGCAGTTTTTCTCAGGTTGTCTTCCTATGCTAGGAATCAAAGTATTGATTTGCAAACCATAACAATGGGGCTGTTTCTAGTACCTTGGAGTTCTAATGGTGTGACTGTACTTACTTGAGACTTAGTTCTATTCAGTTTGGCCTTGGGAGGGGACTGTGTAGGATTGTTAGATCAGTGAGAGGTCTAATTCATAAGAATGTACCATAATGTAGAGCAACCCACTGTGAAGGGTATATGGTTTGGGTGGGCAGTGTATGATGGGTGGAATAGCGAGGAGTGAAAGATGAACCTGCTTGGTCCACCCAATACACTGCTAAAGGAGGTAATGGTTGGTCATCATGGAGGTTGTGTGTTTCCAAGCAATTGAAGCCTTTCTTGAGAGGGAAATGTAGGTTGCTTGGAAGAGCCCCCCATGGATGGGTTATGGGTGCCTAGTGATGCCTTTTCTCTCCATTCTATGGTCACTGTGGATATTGGTTGAGTGGTCATGGAAAGGAGAGGAGGGGAAATGTAGCTAGATGGTCAATGGTGCATAAAGGTAATGTTTTGATCTTGTTTAAAGGGGATAATTTTTCTGTTTTACCAATAGCAGAGTTTTGTCAATATATAGGTGTAGTTTTTGTCAGATATTAGTTGTAGTTATGGTTGGTTGTATGTTCAGTCTTGTATCTGATCTTGGGAATGCCCTTATCAGTAGTGTTTTATGATGTACAAGTTGGTTGATAGTAATATAAAATTTACCTTTGCACCAAAAAAAATACTTCATCACTGGTTGCTGCTCACAACGAACTGCATTTCAAACATTATCAAGATAATAATAACATGTAAGTTCTGTTGATCAAAGAGGGGAGATTAACACATGCTTAGGTGTATACCTACTAACATTTAAACCACCAAGAATATTTCTTTTACACTACTTATGAGGTGTTTGGGTAAGCTCATTGTTGAAGTAAAAGTTTGTTTCTACTTCCGACAAGCGAGATGAATCCTTCGGACTTTGGATTGGTCCTCCGGATTCGGGGTGATCCTTGTTGGTGATTGATTGCTTCGGATATCTACAAAACAGGTACGTCCGTTAGTCTCGCCCCGGGAATGTATCCCAGGACCAACCTCCGGCGTGAGAGTAAGTATATGTTTTTAGAGAAAGAAAGTGTATGTAAAGTTAGAGAGTGAGAGAATTAGTTAACCTTTAAGTGAAGATTTCCTTTCTATTTATAGGCCTCCAATATGGAGTGTCAGGCTGGTATGTACTTAGTTCCTTAATGTTTGCTAATTTATGCTCCATTACCATATACTTGGTGTACATGTTTGTACTTTGGTTCATGTACTTACTGGTTTTTCCGGATGTTCCTGATCTCCGAAGGGTTGAGGTCACGCGGGCATTCTCAACCCTTCGGATATTGGTCTATCTCATTTAGATACATTTGTGTATGCCTTGTTTGACATAGATCCGGAAGGTATTTAATCGTACGGCCTAAATCCGGAGGGTACATACGCCAACATGTCCCCCCCCCCCCGGTATCATTGTATTGGTTATGCCAATGGTGTGATACTTAGTTTATTTTTGCAATTTTCCAGAGCGCGGGTCGTAGCTTCGTCATTTGCTAGGGTCGTGTATAAATTGCCAAAAGTAATTAATGTGTCGTTTAAGGTGCGCCGTCATTTTTTACTGTGTCCTCTGGATTGGGACACGTGTCCGTCCTTCTTTGTTATACGGTTTGGATGGGGACACGTCTGCCCTACGGGTGACGTGTCGTTTCGCGCCCATTTTTTACCGCCTATAGATAGTTCTTTTTTCCTCATTTACACCACTGTAAATTTTCTTCTCCACACACAGACTTCTGACACATTCTATACCTTCCGTATTCCGAACGATTATTCTCATCGTCTTTGAGGTACGTCCTAGTCCGTTTAGTTTTTTGTTGTTTGGCTATACTCTTCTCCCTATCAGACTCATTATGTCGGAATCTACCTCGTCATTTGAGTATCATTCTTGAAAATTTTCGCCCTTCAAAACTGATGACGTATAGTCCGCATTCGAGTTACGAACCCGACCAGTGGACACTACTAATACCTAGCCCATCACGCATGGGCTATCATGATCAAGATTTGGGCTTACAAAGGCCCAAATTCGTAATTATTATTTATGGTCTTGATATGTGATCTCTTATTTATGGGATAAGGATCACGAGACCGCATTAATAGGGATACGCCAAAGAGTAAGGAACACGAAACCAACAAGGATTCCGTGTGTATATAAAGGGCATCTCGGCCCTCATTGAGGTATCATCTAAAAACCCTAACTCTTCACTATAACCCTAAAACTGATTACTTACTCTCACGCCGGAGGATAATCGTGGGAGACAATCCCACGATAAGCCTAACGGTGTTGTTTTCTTTCTTAGTGCGCAGGTCTAAAGCATTAAGATCCAATTGGTACGAGAACAGGAGTCCAAACAAGGTATTACTTGATAAAAAAATAATTATGCTATTTAATACTTAAATATTAATTAATAATTAATAAAACCAATATTAAATCTAATAAGTGCTAAATGACAATATAAAATTCTGAAAAAATTACTAAAAATACTTTAATATAAAAGAAAATTAAGAAAAATATAAAAATGCAAATTACTTAATAAAAAGCTAAAAAGGGAAATTAAAAAGATAAATTATATTAAATAGAAACTATCACTTAATATTATTTTGGATTTTTCTGGTTTTTCTTTTGGAAATCTATTTAACTACTGAAAATAAGAAACTTTTGTGAAGACAACTTTTTTCTAGCTTAAAAATAAGCCAAATGGACACCAAAATGCTTATACAGTTGACTTTCTTTGACTTTTGAAGGAAATGAGCCTCTGTGGGGCCAACAGAGGTGGATTTTGGTTTAAACAAGTTACTTGGACTGGTATAAGTTAGAAACAACACAAGTGACCTAATGAATAATCAATAAGCTAGAATAAGCTCTTGGATTCCTTGATTTCACACAGAAAATGGGACAAACTTTGAGTTGATCTAGGGTGGGGTCCACAGAGCTTAAGCTCAAAAGCTTGGTAGAACTAGTAAGATGGCCAGCTTGTGAGCTCAAAGAACCAAGGGGGTGTGTGGGGCCCATTGTGGGAATCTGTGGGGCCCACTGTGGGGGTCTGTGGAACCCACAAAAGTGGAGGCAGTGGGGGTGGTCAGCTGGTGCAGCAGGGGCCTGCAGCCCTATTTGGGGGGTTGTGGGGCCCACAATAAAAATCACAAAAATACAATGATTATGGGATTCTAAAGATTAGGTGGTAGACTACATCATGTAGAAAGCACAAGTCCTAAATCCAAACACAAAATTCTAAACAATTCTTGGAATTTTTGGATTTTTGACAAAGGGTAAACTTTGACTTTTTGAGAAAAACACTCAAGTTGACTTTTTTGGATTTTGATCTGATCCTGATAACTAAAAATGATGTTATAAGTTAACATGAAGTGAAATTAGGCTAAATGAACAACTAATGCAAAGATTGAATGAGATTTAGAACTCTAAAACTTAACAGTTAATTCACAAATGAGATTTGTGGGTGATTTTGACTTTTTCTCAAAAGAACACTTGTTATTATGACTTAACTAATCTATTATAACCTAATGTGAATTGTTACAAGAAATAAAAACATCTGAAACAAGCTTAAACACATTGAACTCCCCTGAACCAAACAGTCTCAAACAGCCTAAAGGGGTCACTTTGAGGGCTTATGGGGTACACTAGAAAAAATCACAAAAATATACTAATTATGGGATTCTAATGATTAGGTGGGGGGCTTCAATTGGTGAAAAGATCAAGTCCTGAATCCAAGCACAAAATTCTAAACAATTCCCCCAAATTTTGGATTTTCGCACATGTATGCAATTTTGACTTTTTACATTAAACACCTACTTTGACTTTTGTGAGGTTAGAATGATCCTAGGTGACTGTAAATGATGTTATATGATATTATTAGGCTAAATTAAGCTAAATAACCAACTTGTGTAATAATATGGCGAGATTTGAGGTTCTACATTCTAACAGATATCAATTTAAATGGCTCAAAGAGTGATTTTGACTATTTGATGAAGGAGATGTAGGTTTTATGCTTCTACTGACCTATATTGACCTAATGACACATGCATAAACCACAAACAAAAATTGGAACGCAGGAAACAGTGGTGAAATCCACTGATCCAAGCACTGCCTTAATAAGCTGAAAATGAGATTTTCAAAGAGAACCACTGATTAAGACCATGAACTTGATTCCAGAAGTTATATAATGGAATAATAAGACCATTTAAGCACACACACATACACAAAGACAACAAATGCTCATTAATCAATGATATGCTATTTAGGCAGTACAAAATAGAATCTTAGCAATATGCATTCTAGTGAATAAATAGATTCCAAATGGCATCACAACAACTATAATACACTAAATAAGCTCAAGAAACACAGATACAAGCAGCTATAAGAGCTTATACAGTTAATGGCTAAAAATTGAAAAGTGAGCTTACAAATGCTTCCAAGCCCTAAATGAGAACCAAGGACAAGTAACAATCCTATAAACTTCCCAACAAGCTACTAAACCCAAGGCAATCCAGAATTAACCCTGCTCTATGCTTTCTTCATCTTGTAAACTGATTTTTGAATTATTTGCTATTTATTTGGAATTTTTAGTAATTTTTTGTAAATATGAGATAAACTTATTGAAACACCATAAAAACTTAAGAAAGCTTTTAAATGAACATAAATAAGCTTAAAGAAACACTGATAACAACTTCTAACAATATTGAGTGAAATTGTCAATTTCACTCTAAATTGCCAAAACTGAAATTACTTGAGAAAACTTGAAATTATGATTAAGGAAAGATGAGATTACACTTGAATTGATGATTACAACTATTTTAAACTAAAAACTACAACTGGGAATTAAATTACACTAATTATGACACTAAAATTAACTAACTACCTACTACTTATCCTTCTCTGCTTCTCTCCCCTTTTATAAAGATATTTAGGGTTCCATGTGAGTCTCTGAGCAAATCCCATCAAGAAAATTGGCCATTGGATCCTCTGAATTAATCCCAGCCTTTGATTTTGTTTTTGGCGCCAAACTGTTGCAGGCCAATTGGTACCTGTGGCTATCACTAGGGGTGGAGGTGATTGGTGAGCAGAGGGGTGTAGGACTAGGGCAGAGCAAGTGGTGGTCAAGTTGGGGGAAAACCAGGGATGGATGGTGGTATTGCAGGGGAGGTAAGTGGTTTTGAGGGAAGATGGTGGGTTTGACCAGGGTCAACCCCTGGTATTAGTAAACGTGGGGTGTTTTGGGCTTTAAGGGAGTTGGGCCAAGGTGTATGGTGTGGATCAGGTGGTTTGGATTTGGGTTAACATAATAACGAGGGTCCATTTGGTATTACTAGTAAAAACCACAAGGACCTCAAATGTAGTTTTCTAAAATTTAGGGGTGTGTTATGCCAATTTCCCAAACTTGCTACAAGGGCCAATCTTGCCAAGTTGAATAACATAAGGACCATATTTGAGATTTTCTACTTTTTGAATTTTCCAGGGACCAAACATGCCAATTCTGAAACTTCAGGGACCAAATTTGTAAATTCTCAAAACTTTTTACCCAAGGATCATTTTTGATAATATTTGACTTTTAAAAGACTTGGGTTGACTTTTCTTACAAAACAAATGCTCATGGACTAATTTTGGGAAGTTTTAAAACTTGGGGGACTGAAACTGCCAATTATGCAAACTTTGTTCGTTTTTCATCTGTTTTTACTCATTTTGCATCTGAAACATATAAAACACAATCTTTGGGATTTTTTCAGTATTTTGATGCATTATTGAGTGTTTTTAAATGTTTTGCAGTTCAGATTTGACCAAAAATGATGAGTGTTTGAGCATTCATCAATGACTGTTGTACTAATAAGTAACACCCTAATGATATTACTTTCCGCTACGATATTTTGGGGGTGTAACAAATGTTTATGTTAATTTTATATTTTATGTTTATGTAATGTTTATCGTATTGTATTTTAGTTCCTATGTATTTTTTGTAACGTATCGTATTTCGTTTTGTATTTTATTTAACGTTTATCTAATGTTATGTAATATTTTTATGGTTACTAATAAAGTGATAGATTGTTTATTAAATGAAGTATTAGTTCAGGAGTTGAATTTGTAATTTTTATTTTTTAAATAAAAGTGGGACCCAAAATATGATGTTATGATAAGGGGTGTTTTTTTGTATTAAAGGTTAAACGTTAAAGTTGATGTGACGTTGATATGACACGGTATTACACTGTGTTCCCGAGTTTTATTTGCGAAAGAAAAGAAGAGAAGTGGATGGTAAAATAAAAAAAATTGTGTTCCTGAGTTTTTTTAAGAGAGAAGAGAAAAGAAGAGGAGTGGAAAATTGCCTAATCTTCTCTCCTAAACTTTCTTCCCAAATGTGGGATGATTTGGAAGAAAAGTAATTATGAAAACTAATTATAATCAAAATGTCTTAAATGCCATAACATATAACATAAAACTAGCAGGATACCCACGCGTTTCGGCGGCGGGTACCATGTAAATAAATTTTTATGTGAGTTATGTTGTTCGTGACGAATGATGATAATATTATAAAGTTAAGAGGTACTCACCCATTATTTCTTACGATGATACATATATCAAGGAGCATTTAATGAAATGAAAACATGAATATGAGAAAGGTTGCAAGTACAACCAATGTTTTGATAACCAGACTCTCCGGTTCATCCGAGAAACAATTGATCTAGAACTGGCTGGCTAAACCGGACAAAACCACAAAAAGCCACCAAAAATCGGGAACCGTTTGGAAAATTGGTTCGTTATACGATCCAGTTTTAAAAACCATGTATACAAGATAAAAGAAAAGTTATATTAATTGTATGAAGTTTTTTATGTTTGATTAGCTTGTACAATTAAGTATATTAATATGTACCTTTTAGGTATTGGTGTTTTTTTTTAAACATTAAATGAGGGGTTGAAAAGTCAAACAATTGAATATTTATTGCATTAGATGGTCGTATTAATAACTTAGCTAATTGTATTAACTTAAATTCTATTTTAGGAAATCTTAAAATTTATTAGGAGAGATAGTGCAAAATGCTTTAAAAGTAGTATAGATATATCTACAACATAGGGCATTATTGTAAAATCATCATTTTAATTCTTGCTCTTCTTTTCTTTTCTCTCTAACTCAGGAACACGAATTAAAATTTTAATATCTCTTCCTCTTCTCTTATTTTCTGTCTATTTTAACATCTTCTCTTCTTTTCTTTCATATCAAAACTCAAGAACAGAGTGTAAGGGTTAACTCAAAGGCACCACACCTTGTACTCTAACATCCAAACTTTAAGCAGGGCAACATGTAAATTAACATATAAATGTCTCATACTTTTACAAATATAATATAAAATTTGTATTAAAAAGTCAAACTCTTAAGGGGGCACAACCTCACCATGCCCTTCATATGTCCATAGGTATGATTACTGTGTTACTTTTGCATATTTTTCATTTTTTAAACATAGATAATAAAGGCTAATAAGATTTGTAGTTTAACACTTTAACTTAACCTTAATAAAATATACTAATTTAAATAGATGGTAGATAAAAATTTTCAAACTTCAAAATAATAGTAGAAATATAGCAATGCATTGTTATGACTTTAATGATTTTGGTTTAAGGTGTTTTTACTTTTTCGGTAAAGATAATTTCGCTGTTATTTATCTAATGGTTCTGGTATATAATTTTGGAAAGACCCCTGGTGTCATGGCAGGTCTCATCTCATGAACTTTTTCCTGCGGCTGTTTGCGCTTGACTCTTTTCCCAAGTGCTCGGTTAAGGACATATGGGGGGTTGGTCAATGGTTCGTGGGTGGCTTGTGGTCTTAATTGGCGCTACCCCCTCGTGGTAGACCTCTTGACAACTTGGATTCTTTTTTATCCCTTATTGGTAATCTTGTTCTTGTGGATGGCGTGGATAAATGGGTGTGGTGTAATGATGCTTCGGTTTACTTCGGTCCAATGCGAACAATTTAATTCTTATTCTGAAGTGTTTTGAGAATGCTTTGGGATTAAAACTTAATAGTGAACCTTTCTAAGAGTACAAATTGAACTCGTAAGTTTTGCATCAAGGGTTAACTAGACGGGAGCAAGAATAAAAATAAAAATAAAAATACAGTTTACAACGCTACAGCAGCATCAGGTATAGTAAGCAAAATCCTACAAAAAGAAAAGAGGGGATACGAAATAACCATAGCAGATGCATCCAATGGACGTCAAGTGGTGGGAATCATGATTTCTCAAATATAATAATTTGCCGCTATACACCGTCACTTTCGCGGGTATTTTAGTGATTGTAAATAGGGATATTCCTATTATCCTCAAACAAAATTGAGTGCCAAAATATGATGTAAGTGTATTCGAAGAGAAATAAATGCATAACACAAATACTCAAGTTCACAAGGTTTACATTATTATAGAACATTATAAAAGGCTTTCTTAGATTGGGTATCCTTAAGGCCGACAATATCAATCTACATAAGCTTCAATGATGGATTCAATTGCAGGAATGTTGATGACATTGTAGCGAGAAAAGCCTGCATCACTCAATATCTTCTTCCATTCAACTTCAGTCCTTTCTTTCCCACTCTCGAAGCATGAAAGCATAATTAGATCGTCAACACTACGTATATCTTCAAAAATACCATCTCCTCCTGGTCGTAGAATAATATCCACAATAATAACTTTCCCGGTCTTTTTATGAATGGCATCGCGACAATTTTTAAGTATCTGAATGCACTCATCATCACCCCAGTTATGCAATATTGACTGTGATACACAAAGTTATATCAAAATCGTATAATAATTAATTCATTTTCCATATGAGCAATTTCTTTATGTTAACAAAATTCTAAGTAGTATTTTACTTTCACGTACGCTGGTTAAGATTTAATAATGAATTTTTACTAAACATAGCCTTAAGAGTCGTGTTTAACAATAAAAAAAACAAACTTATATAATGTTACATCAAAATGGTTCAGACGGTTATCATCAAGTTGGTTGGTGATTATCAGCAAAGTACAACATAATTATGTATGTCCTAATCTTTTTTAAGAATAGTACTTAGGGCTATGCACTTATTGTAATTCCTATATCCTCTTGTATGAACTTATTGTAATTCCTTCCTAGCGCCTTGCTAGTTTTTAATTGATGTGCTGTTCAAAAAAAAGTACTTAGGGCTATGCGTAGAAAGTCCACTAAACTATGTGTTTTGGATTATCCGTAGAATTAACTTGTATATATAAAAGATACAGTAATCAACTTCCATCAAATTTCTATTTCGGACAGACATATTACTTTACCGTATACTTGAAATGCCCCGCCCGGATTTGAGAATTCGTGGGAAATTTGAACAAAATTATTGATAACTCATTTTTGGGTAATTATTGTTGTAAGGAGTAGTACCTTCAAAAAGATAAAATCTGCTGATGGGATAGCTTTAAACATATCACCTTCAACGTGTGTAACTCCTTTATACGTCGGTGCCGTAGAAATAACATGAGGCATGTCAAAATTGATACCTTTAAGATGTGGGTATGCATTAACAATCTCATTTATTGCAGCCCCAATACCACCACCTACATCAGCTAATGTCCCGTTCAACTTATCAAATTTATAAGTCAACATAATTGCATCCATGCTAATCCTTGTTCTACACGCCATTCCTTCATTGAAGACGTTGTTAGCTTGTGGGTTGACAGAAAATAAACCCCAAAAATCGACTCCAAATGTCTTCATCATTGTTGTACCACCTTCTGCAATTGATTTACTGAGATTAAAAAAGGGTGGGAATAGAAGTGAGTCTGTAACCATCCTTGCTAATGGTGCAATGGTGGTCCTGGGATTATGTACAAGCCATTGAGAACACATGTTTAGGGAGTAAAGTGGTTCTATGCTGTCTGGTTGATGGACAAGATCGAACATTTGTCTATGGACCATGAACCTCATGAGGCGTGAAAGGCCATCAATGTTTAGTGATGGGGAGTTAATCTCCCGAGCGATTTGAGACAAAGTGATCGGACCATCATGATTGTTTATAATGTCGGCAATGTTGAGCTCTAAAGCACATCTTATTGCGACACCATCCATACAACCATACAGAAGCTGCAATATCTTTGCAAGGCCTTCGAACTTTGTATTGTCTTGTGTTCTAGTAAATGCATCCATATCTCTATGTAGTTAGTAAGGTAGGCAACAACAGAGTTGATGCATATATGATACCTAAAGCAATGGGAATAACAATACTTTATATAGCCATTTCAACGTGGTAGTTGTTGAAATCAGGGACGGACATACATGGATACCGGGTGTGACACGGGCCACACCCAATTTTGAGTCACGTGGTGTAAATTTATTTAGATTGTGTCTTTTTTTATATGTGCAACCCCCGATATTTGTAATATTTTCTTTTGAGGAATATATAATTCACGTCAGAATGGGTTCGGATCAAATTGTTTAATGTCACTCTAATTAATTTAGTTTTATATATGCAAGGAGTCTTTCATATGCCTAGGCCTTTTCATGTAAATGTCATGTTTTTCAAGTTTGTTGTATAAAGATTAACACATTAATGAACATGCTGCTTCTATATGATATAAGATCATTTGAGGATCAAACTTTTTTTACATACCAAGAGACTAATCTCTACCCTCCATCTTCCCTTCATCTTTATTTGATCTAATGGATGAGATTAATTCTAACAATTTAAAAAACCCACTTTCATCCCTTTTTTTCAAATATTAATATCTTTCAAACCGTTAATCGTTAAGCGAAAAAAAATATACTGTTATGCCGGGCATTTAATTATCTTTCTATAAATAGGCACTTTGACATATTTTCGACAAATTTTTTTTTTGTTTTTTTCACGTTTTTTTTCGTGGCCGAAAAAATCATATACGATATTACATATTATATCATATATGATATGTAATATCATATATGATATGATATTACATATCATATATGATATGTTATATCATATATGATATTTTTTCGGTCACGAAAAAAAACGTGAAAAAAATGATTTTTTTTTTTTATTTTTCGAAAGTATATCAAAGTGTCCGTCTATAGAAAGATAATTAAATGCCCGTCGCGATGGTGTAATTATTTTCGCTTAACGATTAACGGTTTAAGAGATATTTAAATTATAAAAAATAGGTGAAATATTAAAATGCTTCTAATCTCAACCATTGATTTCCTTTTTAGATGGATGGTGGGGATGAGTCCCTTGGTATGTGAGGAATGTTTGGTTTGTAGAATAACTCTTAAACCGTTAATCGTTATTTTACAAGGGATTCATCCCCACCATCCATCTAAAAAAGAAATCAATGGTTGAGATTAGAAACATTTTAATATTTCTCCTATTTTTTATAATTTAAATATCTCTTAAACCGTTAATCGTTAAGTGAAAATAATTACACCATCGCGACGGGCATTTAATTATCTTTCTATAGACGGACACTTTGATATACTTTCGAAAAAAAAAAAAAAAAATCATTTTTTTCACGTTTTTTTTTTCGTGACCGAAAAAATATCATATATGATATAACATATCATATATGATATGTAATATCATATCAAATATGATATTACATATCATATATGATATAATATATAATATCATATATGATTTTTTCGGCCACGAAAAAAAACGTGAAAAAAACAAAAAAAAAATTTGTCGAAAATATGTCAAAGTGCCTATCTATAGAAAGATAATTAAATGCCCTGCGTAACGGTATATTTTTTTTCGATTAACGATTAACGGTTTGAAAGATATTAATATTTGAAAAAAAAAATGATGAAAGAGGGTTTTTTAAATTGTTGGGATTAATCTCATCCATTAGATCAAATAAAGATGGAGGAAAGATGAAGAGTGGAGATTAGTCCCTTGGTATGTAAAAAAAGTTTGGTTCTCAAATGATCTTATATCATTTTTTATTGTAAGTTCTTTCTTATCACTTAATTTTTAGTCTTTTCTTGAACAAATATTTTATTATCTAATTTAGTAGATAAACGGACCACCAGCACAGATTGAATTTTAGGCATAAATTGAGCCCCAGCAAACATTGCATTCATTACATTCTTTTTGGATCCCAACTAAATTCTAACAGTAATGACTTGAAGGAGCAGTCAGTAGTGTAATAGCCGCGACTGTTAGACTGAATTAATAGACTCGCGAATGCTTCAATTCAAATAAAACGGTTAGCCGGGAAATCTTTATGTGTTGAATTGACTATATGATCACATGCGAGAAAAGTTTAATAACTCTTAAATTATTTAAAAATCAAATGAACAAATTTTAGCAATTCATTTTTTCATTCAAAATAAATAATTAAATAAAATAAAAACTCACATTCATTTTCTTTAAAAATAAATAAATAAAAAATAAAAAATAATGTTAATAGTTACATAAAAAGAATCATAACATCGCGACGATAATTAAATCATCTTTCTATAAAGAGGCACTTATATATATTTTCGACGAACTTTTTATTAGACTTTTTTGTGAGTGTTGAAATTTACATTTGAAAAATTCGCATGTGATTTGTTAGTTTAAAAGAACATGTAATGTATGAAATCATATGTGATTTGTGAAATCACACATAATTTATAAAATAATGGATCACAAGTACTTATAAGTGAGTCATTTTTTTCCATATATTACCTCGTTATAGCATAAGGGTGTCCAAAATAAATTCTAATTTCCAGTTATGAATTTATTCTGGACACCCTTATGTTGTAACGAGGTAATATATGAAAAAAAAAAAAAAAAAAAAAAAAAAAAAAAAAAAAAAAAAAAAAAAACCTCTCCTATGAATACTTTATTTTCAAACGCAGAGTTTAACACTAAAACAACACTCGGAAACAAAATGTTCGTCGAAAGTATATTTAAATGCGCTTCTACTAAATGATAAAAAAGATTCTCATCGCGATGGTGTACTTTTTGTTGTTTAGCGATTTACCTTCTGCAAAATATATATTTTTTTATGTTATTTTTAAATGAAAAGTAATTTTTTTAGTTTTGATGAAAAAATGAGTAACTAGTGTTTGTTCATTATTTTATAAAATTTGATATCTATATTCAACTCAACTGGATTGATCATCTTTTCTTTAATTGGCATTTATTTTACGCCGGTTATGTTTGACATATTCCAATTGGATAGACAGTTATTTATGAAAAAGTATGACAATACTTTGTAGGCAAAAGTTATTTATAGATCAAATTTTTACCTTCGAACCTATCAATCAATTTTAGACACTCATTTTTTTATCAAAATAAAAAAAATAAACTTACACCATTTTTTTAAAACTTAAATATCTCGCAAACCGTAAATCGTCAAGCTACAAAAAAAATACCATCACGACGAGAATTAAATTATCTTTCTATAGACATGCATTGTTATATACTTTCAACAAACTTTTTTTTTGTCAAAATTTCTGCCCAGAAAAATCATATATGATTTGTAAAAATCATATATGATTCGTTAAAATCAAATATGATTTGATTTTAACGAATCATATATGATTTTTACAAATCATATATGATTTTTCTGGGCAGAAATTTTGAAAAAAAAAATAAAATAAAAAAAGTTCGCCGAAAGTATATAACAATACATATCTATAGAAAGATTTAATTCTCATCGCGATGGTTTTTTTTTTTTTTTTTTTTTTTTTTTTTTTTTTTTTTTTTTGTAGCTTGAAGATTTACCGTTTGCAAGATATTTTGTTTTAAAAAAAAATATGAAAAATAAAAATGAGTGGCTATGATTAGTTCATTGGTTCTATGACAAATATGAGATTTATATTGATCTCAATCTCATACTTTGTAGTAGTAGTAGGAAAATATAGAGGTAGCCAAATTCTATTTATGTGTCGTGGGCGATCATGAACTGACTTTTCTTAAAGATAACAGTCAACATATACAACATAATTATGTGGTTACGACAACAAACAACAAAATCAAAATCTGTTTGATTCATTAATGGTATAACCTTACGCTAAAAAAGTTCCCCAAATCCTTTGTACAACTTCCGGTCAACATATACAACTTCCAACATAATATCACCTTATCTCGTAGATTTTCATATGTCTTGTATCTAATATAAATAGATATAAGAAGAACCGATCCACTTTATAAATCTTCCCTTGCAACTCTATGCACTTTCTCCATGTTATCTATCACCTGCGTTTGACTGTATGCAGTATTTAAACTTCTATTATTTAAACTTCTATTGCGTCTATGGAAATCTGATACACCAAAAGAAAGACACTAAGATCAAACTTATTTATAGAATTAGTAAGTTCAACACAGCAGGGAATCCGATTCTGAAGGATCTGGTGAATGGACATGGTGTTTTCCTTACCGCGAAAATAACCGTCTTGTGAACGGTTGAGTTGCTAGGCAAGACACAAAGACATGTATAAAATGCTGGTGGAAATTGACATAAAACAATGTAATAAACAAAAAACTAATAGTTTAAAAACGACGTTGTTGGCTCAGCATACATATGACTTTTAAAACAAAATTTAACCATTTACGGAGTATAAATAAAAATAGGTGATATCTCATTAACATACTTTTTGTACGGGTTGAAATGATTTGGGTCAGGTAACCAGTGGCGAAGCTTGAGAATTCAAAGTGGGGGGTCGGGATCTAAATTTTTTTTTCCTAACGCTATTTTTCGGGTAATATGTTCGGGTCAGTGATTCGATTCGGGTCGGGTCAAAAATTAAATACTATTATTATATAAAAAAAAGTTTCAATCACTAAAAAACTAAACATTTGTCCAAGACAACTAAACATTAAAAAGTAGACAAACGGTTGGTACCTGATTCGATTGATTGGAGAAATTAGAGATCAGCCCTTCGACCTTTAAGACCCTTGAATTCTTCGATTATGGACTCCGAATCAAACTTGTCAGCAATTTCTTTTTCTATGTAAATCACCATACTGTTTGCTAGATTGTCATCTGACATCTTATTACGTAGGCGATTCTTGAATATCTTCATTGCCGAAAATCCCCTCTCTGTTGTTGCAGTCGAAACCGGAAGTGTCAACAGTAGCCGACACACTCTTTCAACCAAATCGTACATGATATTTTTCCCACTTTCTACAAGAGTTTGGCAGAGATCAGAAAGAGTTGCTACCTCACTTAACTTGGCATTATTTATCCTTTCAACTTGAAAAGTCTCCAATTGACCAACTAATTGATTTCTCTCCTGCTCAGTAAAGTCCACAGGATAATATTTCTCAACAAGAAGAACAATGTGATCAATGTTAATCTTTTTTGAACATAAAGTCGAACCAAGAGATAACAACTCCATTGATTGCTCACTGAATCTAGAATCCAACTCTTGTATTTGCTTATCCAATGTCTCCATAAACAAATCTACTCGGTAAAAATGTTCAAATGTAACATGAAGATCTTTTTTACGAGGCCGATACCGGGTAGATCTATATGGAGCACTCATATCGGGCATCTCTATTATATGTCTTTGACAAAAAAAAAATAACTTCCTCAATTAAAGAATCCCATCCATTGTTTCTAAAATTATTTAGACTAACCTTTGTGGCTGAAACTAAATCCATTGCATTAAGGATGTCTTGGGATTTCTGTTGTAATCCTTGACAAAGTGCATCAGTCTTTTGCATCACATTTTTCATCATGTGAAGAACAAACACAAACTCAAATGACTTCAAGTAACTATAAGCAATACTAGCATCTCCACGTTGAGTACGGGTATTACGAGTAGTGTCGTCCATTATCCCCTTGAGAACAGCCCGAGTGACATCAAACATGTTAACCAAACTACAAATGGATTTAAAATGGGAACCCCAACGTGTATCCCCGGCCCTTCTTAATGTCCCAACCTGGTTTTTACCTTTTCCCGATTTGATTTCACCCAACGCCAGTAAAATTTTAATCTCAATTGCCTTCGCCTTTTGTAACTCATCGTGACGCTTACTAGAAGCACAAACCACATTTATTACAAAAGCTAAGTACTCAAAGAACTGGTGTACCGGATCAACTTCCTTTGAGACACAAACCAAGGCAAGTTGTAACCTGTGATAAAAAAAATGTCAACTCCATATATGTATTTTTAGTCAAACCTAAAAAAGAACAAACAACAATACAAAAGTAAGTAACCTGTGAGCAAAGCAATGAACGTAATATGCATAAGGACTATACTGCCGAACGAGTGCCTGTAAGCCGTTCCATTCCCCACTCATATTGCTAGCACCATCATAACCTTGACCACGAATTTTTCCGGTATCAAATTTGTGATTCAAAAGTTTATTCCATAAACTAGCCTTTAAAGTCGCCGCAACAGTATCCTCGACATGAACTAAATCCAAGAACCTTTCCCGTATCACCCCTTTCGCATCAACAAATCTTAAGACTATGGCCATTTGCTCTTTTTTGGATTCATCTCGTGACTCATCAACCATGACACAAAACCATGAATCCCCCACTTCTTCCCGTATATACATTCTCACTTTATTTGCCAAAATACTAAGAACTTCTTGTTGGATATCAGAAGATGTATACTTGGAATTATAAGAAGCATTTAAAATAACATTTCCAAGATCATCATTATAAAAAGCTAATAGTTTTAGCAATTCAAGAAAGTTACCTCGATTCTTTGAATTGGAAGATTCATCATGTCCTCGTAAAGCACAAGCTTGGTATGTTAACCAACGAACTACATCAATTGTGCCTTTCAATCTTAAACGGTTTTTCCTTTTTTCCTCTTCACTTTGTTTTTCTATGAAATTTTCAATGTGTGCTTCTTGATTCACTAAATTAGACACAAACACAAATGCCTTTTTGTGTGTTGCAGATTTAAGGTGCTTCAACAAAGGACATTTATCCCCATCATTACATTTTTTCCAATTGTCAAATCCGTCACAACTAAATGCACTATGACCACTTTGCTCATTTGGTTTCTCCTTATACAAATAACATAGAAAACAATAAGCCTTGTGTGTTGTTGGAGAATACTCTAACCAATTAGGGAACATACCAAACCAAGCAAATTTAAATCGACGAAGATTATTCTTTGGACCTCTAGGCTTATACTCTTCAAGCTTAGGTTGATACACTCCTAATGATATATATGCTAGCCTTACTTGCTCACGTGCCTCAACCGGATATTTCCACATTTCAAGTCGTTTAGCAGGATCTCTTTCTAGGCTACTAACATCAGATGGTTGTTCATTGTTGTTAGCTTGTGGAATTTCATTGATGTTAGTTTGTGGAATATCAGATGGTTGTTCAGTGCAAGTATCCGGACCAATAACCGGTTCGCTTGTTGAACCTTTTTGACGTTTACTCTCTTGAATTTCGACATCAATTCCTTCTACTTGTTGTTCTTCGTTCTTTCTTTTAAAAAATGAAGTTATTGTTTTATTCTTCACCATATTCACAATGTATAAATCTGTAAACCTACATAAATTGCAAATAACTTATATTAGTGATTTAGTGGTATCCTAATTTCTAATTCACAATCTATAAATTTGGTCCTAACTCCTAGTCCTAGATCGAACCCAAATCTGGTCCTAACTCCTAGTCCTAGATCAGTGGAGCAGCTTATAAATTAAACAATATGAGATTGATGGATTTAACAATTAACATACCAAGGCCCAAGGAAATAGAGAGAAAGCAGCCAAGCGTGAAGCGCCCAAGCAGCCAAGCAGTTAGCAGCCAAGCACTTCAAACTTGGCCTTGGCCCTTGGGAGAATGGGAGGAGTCCGAGGAGATGAGCAGCAGCAGCCGAGCAGGGAGCCAGGGACAGGGGAGGTGGGTTTGGGATGGATTTGAGATTGGTTTATGGATTTTCAATGTGGGGTGGGTCGAAGTTGTGAGGTGGGAGGGTTAATAGATTATAGATCCGGTTTTTGTTTTCTTTTTTTTTTAAATGGGCTAAATAACTAAATAAGTAATGGTAATGGATGATGGATCAATTTTTTTTTAGATGGGCTTATATAAATGTAATGGATCAAAATTTTTTTTTCTAAAACTATGGGGGGTCGAAACCGAATTAAAATTGGGGGGTCGAAACCGAATATACCGAAATTTTTCTATACGAAAACTATATACCCCCTATATCGCAAAAAAAATTTCGGGGGGTCGGGCGCCCCCCCCCCCCCCCCCGCCCCTATTAAGCTGCGCCACTGCAGGTAACATCGACCCATGAGGTTTTTCTCTGTAGTCTGTATAAGAAAGAGCGATGTAATAAAAAGTAATAACTCGTCTTGACCCATTCATAAGTTATCGGGCCAAAAGTGTTATCTCTAACTCAAATGAAACAAAACTTGATTATGCTGCAATGTATGAGGGAAAGGAAACTAACATTGAGGAGATTGATGCAGAGGAGTCAGATAGTGGTACTTGGAAAGCTATTCTGAGTCTTAGAAACAAAATCAGAAGCAGTGTTTGGCACATGATGGGGAATGGTAGGAACACTAATGTATGGCATGATAAATGGAGTGAAAGTGGGCCTTTGAGTGAGTTTATCAGTTTTAAAAAGAGATATGAAGCTAGGTTTCCTGAAAACTTGACTGTGGCTGAATGTGTTATTAATGGGAATTGGATTTGGCCAAGTGAGTAGGTGCAACAATTTGTTTAGTTAAGAAATATTACCGTGCCTTTATTCACTGAGGAGATTGAAGATAGAATAGTATGGATGGGGAGGAATAATAAAGAAGAAAAATTCTCTATAAGAAGTGTTTGGGTACTGTTTCAAGAAGAGGGTAATGAGGTCAATTGGAAAGATGTGGTATGGTTTCCTCAATGCAATCCTAGGCATACTTTCATTCTGTGGCTTTCTTTACATGGCAGATTAAATACACAAGATAAAGTAATGGCTTGGAGTTCTCAAACTAGGCTTAAATGTTCTTTGTGTAAAAATGTTAATGATTCACATGAACATTTATTCTTCAAATGTGAGTACTCACAGGAAATTTGGAAGGCTATGAGAGAAAAGATCAGGAAGTTGAATTGGGATATGGACTGGAGGAATGTGGTTACAATGATTGCTTCTGGAAAATGTGGTAATAACATCATCAGTGTTTTGCACAGATTTGTTCTTGCTACAACAGTTTATTTTATTTGGCAAGAAAGGAACCAAAGATTGTTTAATCAAAAAAAGAGAGATTGTAAAAGCTTGCTAAATGGGATTATGGAAAGTGTTAAGTTGCAGTTGCTAAGTTTAAAAGTTAAGAAATCAAAGGCAGTTGATCAAGTTAGTAAAGATTGGGAGGGGCAACTTCAGACAGTTAATGGTTGACTCTTAAAGGGGTGTTTGGTTCTATGTTTTACAGGGCAGTTTTTCTCAGGTTGTCTTCCTATGCTAGGAATCAAAGTATTGATTTGCAAACCATAACAATGGGGCTGTTTCTAGTACCTTGGAGTTCTAATGGTGTGACTGTACTTACTTGAGACTTAGTTCTATTCAGTTTGGCCTTGGGAGGGGACTGTGTAGGATTGTTGGATCAGTGAGAGGTCTAATTCATAAGAATGTACCATAATGTAGAGCAACCCATTGTGAAGGGTATATGGTTTGGGTGGGCAGTGTATGATGGGTGGAATAGCGAGGAGTGAAAGATGAACCTGCTTGGTCCACCCAATACACTGCCAAATGAGGTAATGGTTGGTCATCATGGAGGGTGTGTGTTTCCAAGCAATTGAAGCCTTTCTTGAGAAGGAAATGTAGGTTGCTTGGAAGAGCCCCCCATGGATGGGTTATGGGTGCCTAGTGATGCCTTTTCTCTCCATTCTTTGGTCACTGTGGATATTGGTTGAGTGGTCATGGAAAGGAGAGGAGGGGAAATGTAGCTAGATGGTCAATGGTGCATAAAGGTAATGTTTTGATCTTGTTTAAAGGGGATAATTTCTCTGTTTTACCAATAGCAAAGTTTTGTCAATATATAGGTGTAGTTTTTGTCAGATATTAGTTGTAGTTATGGTTGGTTGTATGTTCAGTCTTGTATCTGATCTTGGGAATGCCCTTATTAGTAGTGTTTTATGATGTACAAGTTGGTTGATAGTAATATAAAATTTACCTTTGCACCAAAAAAAATACTTCATCACTGGTTGCTGCTCACAACGAACTGCATTTCAAACATTATCAAGATAATAATAACATGTAAGTTCTGTTGATCAAAGAGGGGAGATTAACACATGCTTAGGTGTATACCTACTAACATTTAAACCACCAAGAATATTTCTTTTACACTACTTATGAGGTGTTTGGGTAAGCTCATTGTTGAAGTAAAAGTTTGTTTCTACTTCAGACAAGCGAGATGAATCCTTCAGACTTTGGATTGGTCCTCCGGATTCGGGGTGATCCTTGTTGGTGATTGATTGCTTCGGATATCTGCAAAACAGGTACGTCCGTTAGTCTCGCCCCGGGAATGTATCCCAGGACCAACCTCCGGCGTGAGAGTAAGTATATGTTTTTAGAGAAAGAAAGTGTATGTAAAGTTAGAGAGTGAGAGAATTAGTTAACCTTTAAGTGAAGATTTCCTTTCTATTTATAGGCCTCCAATATGGAGTGCCAGGCTGGTATGTACTCAGTTCCTTAATGTTTGCTAATTTATGCTCCATTACTATATACTTGGTGTACATGTTTGTACTTTGGTTCATGTACTTACTGGTTTATCCGGATGGTCCTGATCTCTGGAGGGTTGAGGTCATGCGGGCATTCTCAACCCTTCGGATATTGGTCTGTCTCATTTAGATACATTTGTGTATGCCTTGTTTGACATAGATCCGGAAGGTATTTAATCGTACGGCCTAAATCCGGAGGGTAGATACGCCAACATGTCCCCCTCCCCCAGTATCATAGTATTGGTTATGCCAATGGTGTGATACTTAGTTTATTTTTGCAATTTTCCAGAGCGCGGGTCGTAGCTTCGTCATTTGCTAGGGTCGTGTACAAAGTGCCAAAAGTAATTAATGTGTCGTTTAAGGTGTGCCATCGTTTTTTACTGTGTCCTCTGGATTGGGACACGTGTCCGTCCTTCTTTGTTATACGGTTTGGATGGGGACACGTCTGCCCTACGGGTGACGTGTCGTTTCGCGCCCATTTTTTATAGCCTATAAATAGTTCTTTTTTCCTCATTTACACCACTGTAAATTTTCTTCTCCACACACAGACTTCTGACACATTCTATACCTTCCGTATTCCGAATGATTATTCTCATCGTCTTTGAGGTACGTCCTAGTCCGTTTAGTTTTTTGTTGTTTGGCTATACTCTTCTCCCTATCGGACTCATTATGTCAGAATCTACCGCGTCATTTGAGTATGAGGATGTGTCCATGCCGGAGGGTTCACACGTTAAGAAGGACATACATCTGAGGCCGTCTACGATGGATGACGGTGAAGTACTCGTCGTAGTGGAGACTTTTGGGATTCCGAAGGATTTACATCCGAGGATACCTCCATCGGGTATGACGATGGATCGATTACCTGCGGATGCCATTGGTTTATACGCGGAGTATTTCTTTGACGGATGCCTTACCGTCCCTTTTTCTATCTTTCTCTTAGATGTTATTAGATACTTTAAGATTCATATATCTCGGTTCCGTTGGGTATGCATCGTGCTACCCTTTTTGAGGTGTATTGCCGGAGCATGCACATTCCTCCTACTACTCTTTTGTTCCGTGTCTTTTATAAACTTAGCAAACAAGGTTGCTGGTTTTCCTTCGAAAAACGTGTGCACAAAGACAGAAAAAATTGTTTCGGGGAATTTCCTTCCTGTCTGAAGGGCTGGAAATATCACTTTTTCTTGATTGATAGGAGAGCCATTCCCTTTGCTATGCCTTGGAGGCATTCGGACTCGGATGTGTCTGATCCGTTTCCCAAGAGGAGTGAGTACGATGCTGTTCATGCCCAAAGGCTGGCCGAGACGATCATTGAGCCATGCCAAGTTCCCAGTCGTTCTTATATGCTCTGGGTCTATCGGATCATTGGGAATTTACCGGCTTCCGTCCGGCTTTGAGGGATGAGCAGAGGAGGGGTATAGCCTTTGTTATAAATATGAATTTTTAAGTTGTGCATCTTTTTTCATTTTTAACGATAGGTTTTGTTTGTTCGCAGGTGTAACCATGTCGAGTTACTTGAAGAAACCACCTCTTCGAAAGACGGTGAATGTGGTAAAGGGGGACCCACTTCCGCAGGGGCAAGGACGTGAAATGCATACTACTCGCCCTCTGGCCTCCAATGCTGAAGTTCTGGAGAAGGATGAGGAGCTGAAGAGGGTCGAGGTTCCGGATGACAAGGTGCTGGCTGCCAAAGATAAAAAGAAGGAGCAGGCAGCAAAGTTTGGTTCCAAGAAACCTCCGGCGAAAAGAGCCGGAGGGAGTATCTCTTCGAAGGTTCACAAGAGGTACAAGTAGTCTGCTGACAATGTCATTGATCTGGATGCTGCGGAAGGGGTTAAGGAGCCGGAGCCCATCCGCTCGGTGCACCCGAAGGATATCCCCTCTGGTATGCCTTAGTGAATAGTCTGTCCATAATTTTGTCTTGATTTGTTTTTATCATTTATTTGATGAAGGTTCTTTATTTTCAGGGAGTTCGAAGGGTGGTTCCCGTCGTCCGGTAAAGGGGGTTTTGACGGAAGAGGAGGATGTTGAGGTGGATATCGAGGGGGATGACGAGGATGATGATACCTTCGTCCCTTCATGGGCGGTGAAGAGAGGGACTCGCATGAATAATGCGAATGTTTGCCGGGACATGATGATAAATTTGGCCACCCCGGGTGAGGAGAGGTATTTGGATGGTCAGGACGATGGTGAGGCTATCCGAAGGTCTTGGCTGCTTTTGGGTAAAAATGCTATGGCTCAGGCGGATGTCATTTTCCGTTTTGAGTCTCTTCATCGTGAGCACCAGAAGTTATTTGAAACTCGCAAGGTGTGTGATCAAACTTTGGATGAGAAGTGTAAGAGGTTCGATGAGATGGCTGAGGAGTTGAAGGAACTGAAGGACAAGCATGCAGAATGTGCTACAGTGAATCCGGAGGGGATTCAAAAGCTGCGTGCTGAGAATGCTGGTTTGGAGGACAGGGTCTCTCAACTCGTAGTGGAGAAAGAGGAGTGGAGGAAGGTTTCTGCTGAGCAGGCTGAGAAGATCAAGCTATTGGAGGGTCATTTATCTGATGCCAAGTTGAAGCTGGCCGATGAAGAGAAAGCTTACAAGGAGCTTTACCAAGAGAAGCAAGAAATTGCTATAGCTGCCAGAAATGCCGAAGTGGAGAGGAATCGTATTGTTAACGAGTTCATTCCGGAAGCTATTCATATCTTTCTTGGTAGTCATGAGTTCCGGACAGCACTGGCAGAACCTTTTAACTTGTATTATCAATCTGGGCTGATAGATGGGGCAGGGTTATTTGAAGAGCCGGAGAAGGCGGCTAAGCTGTTAGGAGAAGTCGAAGGGATGGACTTTGAGGCCGATGACAAATACCGTTCATTATATGATCAGGCCCTCTCCCAGGACTATCCTTTCATCCAAAAAAATCCGCCAGACCATATACCGAAAGTTTGATGAGCTGATTGCCTTGGTTCCGGATCCTGCTCCTACTCCTACTCCAGAAGTTGAAGAGCCGGTGGTTGAATCTCATACTGAGAATCCCTCCGGTAACCCATCTGTGGATCAGACTACCTTGGCATTTCTCTGAAGATGTTGTTAAGGGTTTGCATACCTCCATTTTGACTATGGGCATAGGTATTGCAAACTCTTTGTGAAGCTATTGTTACTGAACTCTTTCCGTTGTGAACTATATGCCGGAGTCCGGATACTTCCATTTTGACCATGGGTTTAGGTATTCCGGACTCCCTGTGAAGCTCTCATTTCCCAGTTGTTACTGATGTAGGGTACTTGACGTTCCGTTATTTTGTAGAATAGTTTTCTTCGGAACAATTTGATGTACTTGGTGATTCTATGTAATAGAATAGGTTGTTAACATTCTATCTTTTATTGTTCCGTTATTCCGGAACACCTGATGTAATTAATTTTGATCGGATGAATACACATCGTTTACCTTTGTTATTTTTACTATGTCTATGCTTTGTGTTATGTTCGTTCCGGGGCATTTGTGCCTTTCAACTATTGGTTTCATATTGTATTCGTCTGAGTTTAATTTACTGGTCAATATGCTTTCTTCGTATCTTTGCCTTAGATTATACTCATTTGGAGTTTTGTTATATTGGACAACTTGTTCCTTTCGGCTCTTGGCCTTGGATTATACCCACTTGGGATTTTATGATATCGGACAACCTGTGCCCTTCGACTCTTAGCCTTAGATTATACCCACTTGGGGTTTTATTATATCGGACAACCTGTGCCCATCGGCTCTTAGCCTTAGATTATACTCACTTGGGGTTTTATTATATCGAACAACCTGTGCCCATCGGCTCTTAGCCTTAGATTATACCCACTTGGGGTTTTATTATATCGGACAACCTGTGCCCTTCGGCTCTTGGCCTTGGATTATACCCACTTGGGGTTTTATTATATCGGACAACCTGTGCCCTTCGGCTCTTGGCCTTGGATTATACCCACTTGGGGTTTTATTATATCGGACAACCTGTTCCCTTCGGCTCTTGGCCTTAGATTATACCCACTTGGGGTTTTATTATATCGGACAACCTGTGCCCTTCGGCTCTTGGCCTTAGATTATACCCACTTGGGGTTTTATTATATCGGACAACCTGTGCCCTTCGGCTCTTAGCCTTGGATTATACCCACTTGGGGTTTTATTTTTTTTTATTTTTTTGCTAAGTAGTTTGACGTTTAGATAAAAACAACTTTTCTTATGGCCCAACTGCATAGTATGCTTTATTGATAATAGGAAAATGGCTCATGCCTTACAATAAGTCTATCGGAACAACTTATTACATAAAACACTTTTTCAAATTGATCGTGTTCCAGGTTCGAGGTACTTCTATGTCGTCCATGGTTTGCAGCTTGTACATTCCATGTTGGTAAGCTTCCGTTATCCGGTAGGGACCTTCCCAATTTGGCCCTAATTTTCCTTGATCTTCTACCCTGCTGGCTTCGTTCTTCCGATACACAAAGTCCCCCACCTTGAACACCTCAGGTCTAACCCTTCGGTTGTAGTACTGCTCCACCTTCTTTTTGTATTTGGCTTCCCTTATTGCTGCCATTTCTCGCCTTTCTTCCAACAGATTTAGGTTCAAGCCAATCTCATCGTTATTGTCTTCTGCGTTTGCCGTCATGGTTCGAAAGGTAGGCATACCGATTTCCGATGGGATGACCGCCTCGCTTCCGTAGGTCAGGCTAAAGGGAGTTTCTCCATTGCTAGTCTTTAGGGTGGTACGGAATGCCCACAATATGTTTGGTAGTTCGTCTACCCATCCGGATCTTTCCCTTCCGAGCCGTGATTTGAATCCTTTCATCAGGCTTTTGTTTGCCCTTTCCGCCAATCCGTTGGCCTGAGGATGAGCTACGGCCGTGTTGATTTGTGTGATATTTAATCTTTTGCACCAACTTTTGAACGGATCTCCCACAAAATTGCTTCCATTATCCGTAACAATTATCTTGGGTAATCCGAACCTATAGACGATGTTATCCCACACGAATTTTTTCACTTCCTTTCCGGTTGTCTTGGCTAGGGGCTTTGCTTCCATCCACTCGGTAAAGTAGTCAACGGCTACGATTACATATTTGACCTTCTCTGGTGCTTCGGGTAAAGGTCCTAACACGTCTATTGCCCATTGGAAGAATGGCCATGGAGCCATGACGGAGGTTAACATTGTTTTTGGTAACTTAGGAATCGGAGCGTGTATTTGGCATGAGTCACATTTCTGGATAACTTCCCTGGCGTCCCGGTGAATGGTTGGCCATTAATAGCCCTGCCTCATAAGTTTAGCTATGACGGACCGTGGTCCGGAATGCATGCCACATGCTCCTTCGTGTACTTCGCGGATGACATAATTGGCCTGGAGAGGTCCTACGCACCGTAGCATTGGTCCTAGATAGGATTTTTTGAATAGTACATCATCGATTAATGTATAATGGCTTATTTTCATACGGAGGGTTCGTGCTTCGTTTAGATCCTCCGGCCATATCCCTTCTTTTAAGCATCGGAGTATGGGTGACATCCAGTTTTCTTCTTCTTCTACTACTATTGCGTTGATTATATCTTCCTCAGTGGATGGTTTCTCTAACACTTCCACCAAGATTTCCTTTGTTAAGTGGTTGAATGCTACGGACGCTAGCTTGCTTAGTACGTCTGCTTTTTGGTTTTGTGTCCTCGGAATATTCTTTATCTTAAAGTGTTTGAAGCAAGCGATGTACTTTTTGGCTTTGGCAATATATTTGGTCATGCTTTCCGTGTATGCAGTAAACTCTCCGTTAATTTGACTTGCCACAAGGTTTGAGTCCACTCGTACATCCAGCGCTTCTATACGCATTTCTCTTGCGATTCGTAGTCCGGCAAGGAGTGCTTCGTATTCTGCTCCGTTATTAGTAGCTTCAAAGTTCAATCTGAGGGCATAAGTATATTCTTCTTTTTCCGGACTAATCAGTACTTGCCCTGCTCCGAAACCTTTTTTGTTGGATGCTCCATCAGTGTACAAGATCCACTCTCCGGTTTGGGAGATGTTGCATATCTCCTTGCCCTTCCTTTTTGGATCTGGATAGATGGTGCCGATGGGTACTTCATTGATGAAATCAGCCAATACCTGTCCCTTGACAGCATTTCTGGGTACGTAGGTAATGTTGTAAGCTCCTAGCTCTACTGTGTATTTGGCTAATCGTTCGGAGGATTCAGCTCGGTTTAGCACTTGCTTGATAGGATGGTCCGTTAAGACTTTGATAGGGTGAGCTTTGAAATATCGTCTTAGTCTTCTAGACAGATGTAGCAGTGTTAAAGCCAATTTTTCAACCGGAGCATACCTCTTTTCGGCTTCATGCAACGTTCGGCTTACATAGTGGACTGGGATCTGCCGTCCTTCCCTTTCGACTAACATTACCCCACTTATCGCCTCCGTTGCGGCTGATAGATAAAGGTACATGTCTTCCTTCGGTTTTGGCGTCGTTAAGCAAGGTAGTTCCAGGATCATTTTCTTCATTTCTTGAAAAGCTTTTTCAGCCTCCTCCGTCCATTGGTATTTCTCCTTATTGTCTTTAGTAATGTTCTTTAACGTTTCAAAGAAAGGTAGGGATCTTTCGGCAGATTTTGATAGGAAACGGTTCAGTGCCGCTAGCTTGCCGCTTAAACTTTGCATTTCCTTCAATGATTTTGGTGATTGCATATCGGTAACTGCTCTGGTTTTCTTGCGGTTTGCTCTGATCCCTTCGGAAGTTACCATATATCTGAGGAATTTACCTTCTTCCACTCCGAAGGAACATTTCTTAGGATTTAGTTTCATATTGATTCCCCGGAGATTATCAAACGTTTCAGCTATATCAGCTAAAAGCTCTTTCTCCGTTTGGCTTTTGATGACCATGTCATCTACGTATACTTCCAAGTTTCGGCCAATTTGCGTCCGGAAGGCGGAGTCTACTAGCTTCTGATAGGTCGCTCCGGCATTTTTCAATCCAAACGGCATTTTGACATAACAGTATGTCCCATGATCAGTATAGAAGGCTGTTTTCTCCTCGTCTTCCTTTGCCATTTGTACCTGGTGATATCCTTTGTAAGCGTCTAGGAAACATTTGTATCGGAACCCCATTACTGATTCGATCTTCCAATCTATTTCGGGCAGCGGATAGTAGTCTTTTCGACACGATGAGTTGAGGTTTTTGAAGTCGATGCACATCCTCTAACTTTCGTCCGGCTTTTTTACTAACACAGGATTGGTTATCCAGGTTGGATATCGGACGGGTCTGATTATCCCTGCTTTTAACCATTCTTCTACGTCCTTGTTTATAGCTTGATTCTTTTCTTCCGAAAAGAATCTCTTCTTTTGTGCAACAGGCTTGTCGTGGACATTTACATTGAGTTTATGCTCAGCCGCCCATCGGGGAACGCCAGTCATGTCCGAAGGTTCCCATGAAAAAATGTCTTGGCTGTTTTTTAGCAACGTTATTAGATGCCTTCTTCCTTCTTTTGAAAAATTTTTCCCTATTGTCACCAATTGTTCTGGGTAAGCCGGATGAACCAATATTTCTTCGGTTTCCATTGTTCTTTCTTCTATCGCGGGCGTCGGAAGACTTTCAACCTTTATTTCTTTTTCCATCAAGAATTTTTCTTCTAGCTTTCTGCATTCCGATATGATGATTGATCGGGTGACCAAAGTGGCGATACCTCTTGGTGTTGGGAATTTCATCATGGCATGTATTGTTGAAGGGATAGCTCTTAGCTTCTTGATTCCGGAACGTCCCAATATTATGTTGTAGGGGGATGGGGATCTTACTATTGCAAATTTCATATTCGTCCGACGATATAATCCTTCATTTCCGAAGCATACCTCTAGTTCTAATTTGCCCAACGGATTTATTGCTTCTCCGGCAAATCCAACTAACGGCGTGTTTGTTTTTGTCAGTCGGGATTGGATTGAGGGGTCAAGGTTTAGAAAGCAATGTTCATACATTACTTCTATCGAAGCGCCTTGGTCTACATATACCCTACGTACTGTGTATCCCTCGATCTCTGCTTCAATTATTAGCGGTTCTTCAGAAGCATCTCCGGGAAGTATTGGAGGGAAACTTATTGGGGTATTCATCCATTCTTCTTCATGATCCATGATTTTTCGTTTATTTTTTCTCTCCGGATATTGGATCATATTGATGATTCGACCTTGATTGGTGTTGTTATTATTCCTTGGAGGTACTCTCTCTCTTTTCCGGACATCCCTGATTAAGTGGTCCAGCTTGCCTGTTTCCATAGCTTTTTTAAGTTGTTCCTTTAGATTATGACAATCGTTGGTGAGGTGGCCTTTTTCTCCATGGTAGTCGCAGTACTTATCCATGTTTTCTCTGGCAGGTCGTCCTCTCAACGGGGGTGGAGCCGGAAGTCTAAGATGGTGTTCTGTTGCGAGGATTTCTTTAGGGGCTTTAATGAGCACGTTTAAGTCCAAGGGCTTGACATCCCTCCGGTTTCCTTCGTTGCGGCGGTAGTCCGCTCTGTAGTCATTTCTGTTAGGGTTTTCGTTTCTGGTTTGGCCGTAGGGTGCATAATGGTCATTCCGACGGGGTCTGAATTCCTCTCGACAGATGTCTCTCCTGTGATTCCCTTTGAAGGAAGATCGTTGCATATTCTGATCGTTTCGGTTATACGAGTTAGGATGATAATCTTTTCTGTAGTTATATGTCCGCTCTCCTCTTGGTACTTCCGTCAACCGATATGCTCTTTCGGAACGGATGAAGTCATCCACCCTCATCATCATCTCGGTTACTGTCCGGGGAATTTTTTCAGAAAATCTTTTTGCTAGTTCTGGGCATTTACACCCATCCATGAAAGAGGATATTTGCATTACTTCCGGAACCCCTGAGATGCGGCTAGCTTTATCTGTCCATCGTTCCTTGAATTCTGAGAGAGCTTCATTAGCCCTTCGGACAATCTTAGTTATTTCTATGGGGTCTCTGACACACTTTCTGCAGAGAGCAAACCTTTGCACAAATTGTTCGCATAGGGTGTCCCAATTGTCGATACTTCCCCGCGGAAGTCTATTGAACCATCCTCTAGCCGCGTCATCTAAAGTTTGTTGAAACATCATACACCATATGGGCATAGGCCAAGCACCCTGGTTGGCAGCTCCTTCGAATCTTGTGACGTGATCGTCCGGATCTGTGGATCCATCGTATAACTTTATGTGGGAAGGCATCAGGTATTTTGCATTTTTAGGTCCGGAGAAATCTATTATCCTTCGGGTGAATGGACTCTTGGATGCTGCTTTGAAAGGCTTGGAAAGATCGTCCGTCGTTTCCTCTTCTGTTTTTTGAGCTCCGGTATCTTGGGGTTCTTCGTCCTCGAAGTCGAGTTGAATAGGCTTAATCGGTGTTACCCCTGTGGCATTGTGTTGTTGTATTAAAGCTTTCAATGCGGTGAGTTGATTTTGAATTTGCTCTATGCTGTTGGGATTTATTTCTGAGTCTTTCCCGCTTCCTTCAGGTGTTGCAGGAGTAGGACCTGTCATTTCTAAGTTCGGGTAGAGTGAATGACGAGTCCCACGGATGGCGCCAATTTGTTGAAGTAAAAGTTTGTTTCTACTTCAGACAAGCGAGATGAATCCTTCGGACTTTGGATTGGTCCTCCGGATTCGGGGTGATCCTTGTTGGTGATTGATTGCTTCGGATATCTGCAAAACAGGTACGTCCGTTAGTCTCGCCCCGGGAATGTATCCCAGGACCAACCTCCGGCGTGAGAGTAAGTATATGTTTTTAGAGAAAGAAAGTGTATGTAAAGTTAGAGAGTGAGAGAATTAGTTAACCTTTAAGTGAAGATTTCCTTTCTATTTATAGGCCTCCAATATGGAGTGTCAGGCTGGTATGTACTTAGTTCCTTAATGTTTGCTAATTTATGCTCCATTACCATATACTTGGTGTACTTGTTTGTACTTTGGTTCATGTACTTACTGGTTTATCCGGATGGTCCTGATCTCCGGAGGGTTGAGGTCATGCAGGCATTCTCAACCCTTCGGATATTGGTCTGTCTCATTTAGATACATTTGTGTATGCCTTGTTTGACATAGATCCGGAAGGTATTTAATCGTACGGCCTAAATCCGGAGGGTACATACGCCAACACTCATGCCGAACAGCTGATTTATTTTTATGCAGTCGCAACCCAAGTAATTAACCTTATTAGCTTATTTGTCCCTATAAAAGCCATAATACTTTCCGAATAAGCTTACCCAAACACTCTTAACGTGATTACTACCTTTTTTGCAAAAATATAACCCAAAAGACATAAGTAGGTTAAAACAAACCTAATTAGCAACCTTAAAATCTCCAAAAATTTAAAAGTGAGGGTTTCATCAATTTTCCATACCTTAAAACTTACAGAAACTCAAATAAAAACGGAAGCTTATAAATCTTATAATGACAATGTTCCCATACCCGATCACAGTCAAGTAGGTGAAGATAAGTCTTTGATAAACCTATACACATTACGACATCATGCCAAATGACAAATCATGTGCACCCACAATGTACTACGAAGAAAAGTACCTTAAATTTTTCCATTCACCTGCTTGTACATCAACAAATGATGCATTTGGTGCTTGAATCTGTTCCATATAAAGCCCTGTATCAGACTCAAACACTCCATCTTTATTGACTAAGTCGATGTTACTTGCAAACCTCACACTAAATGTTCCGAAGCCATTGTACAGCTTTTTTTTTTTTTTTTTTTTTTTTTTTATCTTGCCTAGTGGATGTATAACCTAGCGCGAAGTCGCTATTAGTAACTAATTAACCATCCTTGATATTAACTTGGTGATTTTTTTAGGCCTCATTCTTTGGAAGATCATCGAAATGTTGCATTAGTTAGTAACTAATTAACCATCCTTGATATTAACTTGGTGATTTTTTTAGGCCTCATTCTTTGGAAGATTATCGAAATGTTAATAATGCAACGTCTTTTACTTATTTTCAGATTATGATGCATCATCATATATAAAGTATATGAAACAATGTAAAAAAACAATTGATCAATGAAACATGAGATAAATCAGATATTACCTTAGAAAAAATGAAAGCAAAACAAATCAGTATGAAATTACCTCCAGCACCGATATGCTACTTGGGTGTAATGGACCACCACACCATAATTCTGAATAAGGCATGCATATTTCACAACATGTGCAACATTAAAAATGTGAAACTGTAATAAAGTGCTAAATAAGAAAATATATATATATATATATATATATATATATATATATATATATATATTCCAAAAACTGAGCTAACAAAATATATGAGAAACCCATTTGTAGACACTGACAGCACGCTTAGCTCCTTTTAGCTTGTGTAATGGGGTTTTGTCTCGTGCTCTACAACAATAGGTTATTGTGATCCATCCCCCACATCTGATTTTCTCAAATCTTCAATTAGTCAGCAAAATTATACCACCTGAATACCTGATCATATGTTGTAAACTTGTAATCCTCCAATCTGGTATGTAAGGTTAATACAAAATGAATCTGCACATATCCAAATAAGTTGGGTGAAAACATAGAGATGATAAAGAATATAGCACTCTGTTGTATCTAAGGAGCCTGATGAATTTGTTCGTAATGAGTGGTATCTAAGTTAACATTAGCAGCAAATAAGAAATATGAGACGCCCTGTTTGTGATACCACTCATTTATATTGCTTGTGGATCCAAAAACATTGAATTGCCTCATCATCAACAAACAGGCCCAAATTTCAGTAATTGTATATAATTAACTCAAAAAATGAGAACAAGCTGTTGAACAATCGCGCAATGTTACATGTGTATTATTTTCTGGATTTCTCAAGTAAGAGACTGATTCTTAATCATAGTAGAACCAACAAAACATCACCAAGATAAAATGCAGAATAAGTAATAAAAACAACAAATAATGGTCATGGAATCATAAACAATTAGTTACAAATCATAGATCAATGATGCTTTAGCTAATGTGTGTGGCATATCAACGAATGGATTGCATTAACCAATTAGCAATAAAAAAAGAGGTCTTAGGAGCATGATCCAAGTTGTTTGGAACCTACTCATAGCTGTCCACGACCATTGTCTATGATGAATCAATCGACTTCTAATGATTTGATGAACGATGACAACTAAGCTGATCTGTCTACAACCTTCTTTAAACTTTGTTGTATTAATAAATAAATCAGCGCCTAAACCATAAGATCATACCACCAGCTGGTCCTTAAAATTTTAAACACAAGAACACCAAAGCATACAATTTTAGCAACATCCACATCAAGTCCTATGCAAAAAAACATAGATACTGACATTACTTCTGAGCTCTGATTGAATTTTCTCTAGGTCAAATTTTGGCCTAAATCTTTTCAGGTACAATAATTTTTGCCTTTTTTGGTATAAAGTTACATTTTACCTTCAAATTGACGAGCCCTAAAGGAATACTATTTGGTGTCAGTGGGGTGGATATGTACAGCTTTGACAGATACAATAAATGGAGAAAGGAATCAGCCACCCGATGAACCACTCTACACCATTACAATACCACTCTATCCAGCTTGATGCTCAACGGTTCCATCAGCTACAAAGAAATTCAACCATAAAGCTTCACTTATTCAACGACCCATCATGCTACACTACAACACTTGATGGTCTAACTTCAATACATATGCTTGATCAAACAGCCAATTAAGATATACCTTTGACTTTTATGGTCAAACAAATATATTTTCAAGTCTAAAAATAGCACAATATCATCAATTTAGCCACACAAAGATGATTCTAACTGATCTTCAATGTATATTTCTGAATGAACCAAAGGGAGTATCCTAATAATCCGTTTAAGCATTTCACGAGTTGTCTTACGAAAAGAAAAGGTAACGTCTCCTTGGTAAAAAAGTATGCAATTTTCCCTCAATTGTAATCCAGCTGCACCCTGGAATTTTAGCCAACCTCAAACTTCTCATTTTTAATCTAACCCTTGAAGCATCATTCCACATTCCTCTAGAATCATATATACTACACAATGCAATATAATTACTAGCATTATTCGGTTCCATTTCAAAGAGACGACGAGCAGCCATTTCACCAATCTCAATATTTTTATACACCAAAGAACCAGCAAGAAGTGCACCCCATACACTAGCCGAAGGGACCTGTTTCATAGTATTTATCAAAACAAGCGCCTCTTTGAAGCATCCAAAACGACTCAAAAGATCTACCAAACATGCATAATGCTCCACACTAGGTTCAAACCCATATGATGATCTTATAGACTCGAAAATCTTTTTGCCTTGGTCTATAATACCCGAGTGACTACAACTAGCTAGAATCGCAGTAAATGTGACACTATTTGGTTTGAATCCAAAGTCTCTCATTTTCTCAAACAAACTCAAAGCTTCCACTCCTTTACCATGAACTCCATAGCAAGATATCATCGTCGTCCATGTCACCAAATTAAGATTTCTCATACAACAAAAGATCTTTTCAGCATCACACAAGCACCCACACTTTGAATATAAGTCAATCAATGAATTACCAATAGCAATATCATCACACAAACCTGCATTCTTCAACACTTGCCCATGAACTTCTTTCCCTTTCGTAACATCTCCCAACTTCCCACAAACACTTAAAAGAGTCGGAACCGTCATCTCATCCATCTTAACTTTACTCCCAATCATCTCTCTAAAACAATCCAAAGCCTCAAAATGCAAACCACCTTTCGCCAACCCCGAAATCATCGAATTCCAACTAACCGCATCCTTCCACACCAGCCCATCAAAAACCCTTCTTGCATCACTTAACCCCCCACATTTCGAATAAAAATCAAGAACCGAACTCCCCACCACCACATACCTCTCAAAACCAAGCTTAACCACCATACCATGCAACACTACCCCAACTCCAACATCACCAATCCCCCCACACGCCTTAAACACCGGAGGCAACGTATAATGATCCGCCTTCACATCCGACCTCACCAACTCACCAAAAACACTTAAACCATCGCAGTGCATTGAGTTTCTTACGTAGGATGAAATCATAATGTTCCAAGAGTGCATGTTTCGCTGAGGCATTTTATCGAACAGTTTGCGTGCATTTATTAAAGATGCTTTCGTATAAGCTAATAAGAGATCAGTTTGAAGAGTGAGATCATGGGTGAGGTTGTGAATGAGTATTTGTACATGGGTTTGTTTGATGTGAGTGAGTGGTGTTCGATTATTGCAGTTTCGAAGGATGGAACTTAAGCTTGCCGTGATATTATATGACATTTTTCTGAGATTTGTGATTGATTCACAGAAAATTTCTTTGTTTTTAGAAAGAGTTTTTTGACAGGAATGGAATTTTTAGAAAGATTGGAGTGATTTCAGTCTCATTGTTAGTGACCATGGGACCATGTAAACTTGATTTCAGCTTTGGTTGAAAACCAGTTACCGTTAATTTAAATTTCATATTGCCTGGTTAATTTTAAATTTTATAGACAAAATTTCACCGTTCATCCCTCAACTCTTCCAAATTCGTCGGTTTGGTCCCAAAAAATAAATATGTAGCGTAGGCGGTCCCTGATTTTACCAAACGCTGCGCGTTTGGTCCTTTTGGCTAACAGACGTTATCCCGTCTCGCCTATTGACATGACAAGGCGTGGTTTTTTCGTCTTTTCACCATTTTTGCCTTTCCTCATTTGGTCCCCAACAATTTTCTATAAGTACACCTTTCCTCCACTTTCCCTGACAATTTCTATTTCCCATATTGCGTATCTCACTTTCCCGCCCAATCACATCAACATCACATCTCAAAACTCTCGAGCCTCGTCCCTAATTGTGACAACAATGGCGCCGCCAACATAGAGGATGCGGAAAAAAGGTCCAAGGGTTACAACTGAACAGTTGGAAATGGAGTGCGAAAAGGAACATGGTAATGACTTGAAATCTTGTTGTTTTGAGATACATTTTGATATGAACTTGTGTTAATATATGTTTATTTACTAAGTAAGTGACTTTTTATTGCAGAATATGCACGGCATTTATTCAGCATACGATACACCATGGTGGGCATTCATGAGTTTCCTGATAGAGAATATGTTGGTGGTGATGCAGACATCTTTGATAGGGTTGATATTGATGTTTTCTCAGTGTTTGACCTAGACCAGATGGTTCTACAACTAGGCTACATAGGTAAGAATGAGCCTCTGTTTTATCACTATTTAACACCAATGAGTACTTTAGATGATGGGTTGTTTCGACTATCATGTGATGAGGATGTTAGATGTGTGAGTTACCTAGTGGATAGTTTCAAGTTGATTGAGGTGTACATAGAGCATGGTTGTAGTAGGGTTACTAGAAAAACTAGGGCAAAAATAGAGGAATATGTGTTTAGTGCACCTTGTGCTAGTGCCTCTAAGGGAAAAAACCTCGTCAAATATTGTACTTGACATGGCCTGAGAATACTGATAATTGTGCACCTTCAACTAAGTCACCTCAAGCTACCCCTTTTACACAATTGACTGACTATGAATGTGGTGAAAACCAAAACAATGACCTTCCACACATAGATTCACAGTTTGGCAGTTTAAACCTTAGTTTCTCCCCGGTGGAACCTGCTTCTAAGGATGTGGTAAAAGAAAAAATAGTTGATATCATTAGGTTAATGGAGTTTGAGGAGAATGAATTGGATATGGGTCCACCATTTAGTTATTTGGATGTTATGAATGTTGACAGTACTTCTGGTTTAAGTCATGACGAACACTTTGGAGTTGATGACCTGGACTTAAATGTAGGCTTGGATGTTGACCTAAATGTTCCCCAAATAGAATTGCAAGTAGATGCTAGAACTGAGGAACATGCTCATGACCAAGCTGCATTCGTAGAGCCTAGAGGTGATGAAGTTGGTGTGCAGGGTAATGGTGAAGAGGCACAAGATTATGAGTAGGATAATGGTGAAGAGGCACAAGATGATGAGCAGGATAACATTCATAATGTTAACGATAGTCAATATGAAGGAGGCTCTAGTGACAATGCTGATTCAGATAATGAAGAAGAGGCTGCTATGGATGATGAAGGACACCATGGAGACGAGCCTGATGTTCAAGTAAATATGTTTAGACTAACTGAGAATAAAGCTTATGTTTGGTTTATTGATTTGATGATACAAAACAAGAAGAATGAAACATAAAGTGCTTAATGTGACAAGAAGAAAAGTTACAAAAAGATGGAGATTTTAGAAGATTCTAAAGAATATTTACTTTCCTAATTGTATTATAATTGTCTTTCTTGTAAACCCTAATCCTCTAGCATATAAAGAGGACATGGGTCATTAGGTTTTGGGTGCACAAAGTAAAGATGTAGACGTCTAGTAAAGGGGTGTATGTGTGTCTAGGCGTAGTCTTATTGTAGACGCCTAGATTAGTTGTAGTGAAGATGATGATGAAAACCTTGTTTCAATAATAATGATGTTTGTTTAATTCCGCTGCGTGTATCATGTTATTAATCATTGTTATTGTTATCCCTAGTGCTCAAAATGATCTATGGAGTCTAACAAACTCCACAACTTATGACAGCATTGGCAACATCAGTCAACTTGGAGATGTTGTAGAAGGAACAGAAGCCGTAAGTGTAGAAGGTTTTGAGAGTGAAACAGGTTCTAAGGGTGAACCAGGTTTTATTAGAAGGAAGCAGTTAAGGGAAATAAGAAGAGTTATTAAAAATAACATGTCAGAGAATCCTGTTGAGAAGTACTTTTTTTAGTGGCCAAGAGTTTGCTACTCCAGCAGAGGTGAAGGAAAGAGTATACATGCATGCCATTGATACTAGGAGAAATTTGAAGTTTACAAAGAATATTGGTATTAGGATAAGAGCTAAATGTGATTACCAAATTCCTATCTTTATAGAGTCAGTCTTAAGTGGACCAACAGGCCCAAGTGTAGCAACAGGTGTTGGGCCTAGTGGATCAAGTGGCCCAGTTGGTAGAGGGACTAAAAGGAAGAGGAATAGTGTAGGAAGTTCTGGTGTTGAACTTGAAAGAAATCAATGCCCATGAGTCATGTATGCTAGCAAAGACAAAATTAGGAAAAATTGGATTGTGAAGACACACATAGACAAACACACTTGCCTTCAATCAAGGGATATAAAACATTGCACTTGTAAATTTTTGGCAAACATGATCTATGACCTAGTTAAGGTTAATCCACAGATCCCAGGAAAGGCAGTTCAAGACCAGCTCCAACGTGAATTACATCTTCAGGTATCTATGACCAAAGCATTCAGGGCCAAACTTAAAGCGGAAAGAGATGTTGTAGGTGAGCACAACATGTAGTATACCATGCTTAGGGACTATATTGGTGAATTACTGTCTACAAACCCTAATACCATTGTGAAGCTTGCAATTGATAGAGATACTGCTAATCCTGATATACCTACAAGGGTGTTTAAAAGAATATATCTTTGTTTGGGAGCGTTGAAGGAAGGGTACAGGGCTTGCAAAAGAGAATTGTTGGGGCTAGACGGTACTTTCATGAAAGGTCCTTATCCAGGCCAAGTCTTGGTTGCTGTTGGACTAGATCCTAACAATGGGATTTACCCATTGTCTTATGCCTTGATAGAATCTGAAAGTAAGAGTTCATGGTCTTGGTTCTTAATGTGCTTGGGTGATGACATAGATCTAAACCCTAGATCAAATTTCACATTCATCAGTGATAGACAAAAGGTTAGTAACATGCTCCCCTATTTGAATTTTTAAATACAACATAATATGAGTTATTATTTTACTTACTGAGTTGTTTTATGCAGGGACTCATTTCAGCCATAAAATCTGTGTTCCCAAATGCAGAACACAGATTTTGCTTGAGGCACATTCATGAAAATATGAAGCAGCAGTGGAGTAGAATGGATATAAGGAAGCTTTGTGGAGATGTGCATCTGTTACAACTGTTAGTGGTTTTGAAAGGTGTATGCAACATTTGAAGACTTTGAATCCTAAAGCACATGAATGGTTGAACAAGATACCAGCTGAACATTGGGCAAGATCTCATTTTTCTGGTAATTGTTTATTTGACTAAAAAAAATAAGGTACAATAGTTAGACATGTATAACATTTAATGGTTTCATGTTTACGTGTTATAGGTAGAGCAGTTACAGATTTATTGATCAACAACATTTGTGAGGTCTTTAATGGTAAAATAGTTGCAGCAATGGACAAGCCAGTCATTACACTTTTATAGTACATCAGGGAATACTGCATGAAGAGAATATTAAGTGTACAAGCTATATTGACAAAACTGGTGGTCCTCTAACCCCAACTGCAACTAAAATATTGGAAGCCATTAAGAAAGATGCTCATACGTTGAATGTGATATAGAATGGAGGAGTTAAATATCAGGTAATAGGGGCATGGGGTGATCAGTGTGTTGTTGATGTATAACTTAGGGTATGTTCATGCAGGAAATGGGAATTGACCGGGATACCTTGTAAGCATGTTGTTGCAGCCTGTTGGAATATGGCTCTCAATGGAATGGAAGTGGTACATTCCTGTTATTGGTTGAGCACATGGAAGGAAGTATACTCTTACTTAATAAAACCAATTAGAGGAAGCAACTACTAGGAGAAGACCAACTGTGCTACACACATGTTGCCACCAAATCATCATGTCCAGATAGGAAGACAAAAGAAGAAGAGAAAAAGGTCTAAGTTTGAGGATGCACCCTTTGTACAAAATGGTAAACTGACCAATAGAGAGAGTAATTACTTGCCAACTCTGCGGTCACGTTGGATACAACAAGCTTACATGCAAAGGCCAAGGTCAACCTCCAAGAAAAGGTAGTTATTAGATTTTCAGAGTTAATTGTCTGATTGTTTTAAATTAGGGACTATTTTGAACTTGTATTGTGATGCAGGTTTCAAGAATGCTGGAGCTGGACAACCTAAGGGTAATGAGTTTGCTCAAGCTGGTCCTAGTTCAACTGTGCAAGGTGGAGATGTAGCTGCTCAAGCTAAGGTGGAGATGTAGCTGCTCAAGCTAAGGTGGAGATGTAGCCTCTCAAGCTGGTCCTAGTTCAAGTGTGCAAAGAATATCTGGTCATATACCAACTCAATACAGCTAAGCAAATGACAGTGAATGGGATTTCCTTTAGGCATGTTTTAAATTCAGGACAAATTTATGTTAAATACAAGGGATGTTATAAAAAGTTTGTAATGAAATTCCACATAAGTGGCAAACATCAAAGTCCACATCTTTGGCACTCATCTAAGTCCTTCTATAGGCAGACATTAAAGTCCACATCTGTGGCAATTTTTTAAGTCCTTTTATAGGCAAACTTATATAAGTCCACCTGTGTGGCAATTTTATAATGCTTTTATGTTATGGTTTGGATTGCATGTATGTGAATTAGTTCACTTATTTTAGTTGTTTTGTAACTTGTTTGACTACATTTTGTCAACATGAATTAGTAAGGTACAAGACATACAGGTGGTTTCATTAAGTAAAAACAAGCTTGTTTCATATACATATTTTGGACAAAACGGGTAAGAATCATGTGAAAACGTAGAGGGAGGGTGAATACGTTACCGTTTAAAACTCTTTAAACTTGTTGTATCAAATAACCATTCTTAGCTTGTTCTAATATGAAAGATGTTAAGTTTAGTTTATGACTAGCATAAACTTAAGACATGTTATCACACAAGCATAATCAACAAGTCACAACACAAACAATCACATAATGCAAACATTAAAGTAAAGCAATAAGTAAAAGGAAAGTGCGAACTGAACACGAGGATTTATAGCGGTTCGGTCATGGATCTCCTCTCCGCCCTACTCCACTCCTAGAGTACCCAACTCGAGAGTTACTTCACTAGATCAACAACCTCCCTTCTCGGCGGAGAAAACCTTACAATCGTCGCTTACATTTTATCCGGTAAAAAGCTAAATACCGGGTTCTTTTACAAAGGTACAACCACTCCTATTGTTGCCTATAATATTTTTGACACTAAGCTAGATGTCGAGTTCTTTCCCAAGGGTACAACCACTCCCACTATGTTTTGTGGCCCAACATATAAACCTTGTGTTTTATTGCACAAACACATAAACCATCTAATCTATATTGTGATGATACAATGATGATCCAAGACATACATGTCTAATGGATATAGATGCCTAATCTAAATGAACTTCTTGAATAAGAAGTCTTCAATCATTGAAGATGTCCAGTGCCCTTGAATCTTCATATGTTGGTATGCTTGAATGAATGATGACTTCAAGATCTTCTAACCTTCTTGGTGGATCATGAAGTATGCTTACAACATAATGAGAGTTAGTAACATTATGATCATTATGTAAAGGGTGATTCATTGATGTTTCTACATGTTTTTCTACTAATCTATATGTGTGTGTTTTTTCATCTTTTCATCATCAAGTTATGAGAAAACCATGGACTAATATTTATAGGAAAACAAGTAAAGAGGTTTTTCCAAAACCATGTTCCAAGACTAGTAAAGCTATCTTCCAAATATCTTTCCATATCTATCTCTAGTCTTATCAATATTTTCTAGTCAACTACAAGATTGTAGTGTGTAAGTCTAAACAAAATCTATGACATATCTTACAAGTTTATTTCCAAGTTTAGACATGTCAAATCAAGATTCTACAAGTCAACACACAATAGTTTGAGTGAGAATCTCTCCATATGTGTAAGAACTCTTACACATTATGTCATATATATATATATATATTTCTACTTTTAGATTAAGATATATATGAAAGTAAACTTGTAGAATGTATATATTGCCTAAGTAATATTGTTTTAGTAAGTTAATGAGTTACTAAAAATGTTTGATTCCTAATGTCATCACATTTTTATCATTTGTAAAACTTACTAATATTACTTTAACACCTAAAGTGGCACTTATTCTATTTTTCACCTAAAGTGCACTTTGACACCTAAAATACTTAAAGACTCTAAAAGTATTTTAGTCATTCTAAATGGTTGGTCAAGGGGTTTGATCATAATGCCACATAACAAACATGTACGAACCTGTGTTGTAGCATACGATGACTCGAGACGTTGAGAGGTGTTGAATGTATGTTGAGACAAACTATGATTACAAGTAACTTGTACATTTTACTTTATGTATCAAGTTATACGTTTGTCATCAATCAAAACAAACGAGACTGTATAGATTAAATATCGTAATATTTGCACTAACAATCTCCCCCTTTTTGATGATTACAAAATATGTAAACGTGATAGATAGTAAAATGTAAAAAGTTACTTGTGTCCGTATTACTTACTTGTATCCGTAACACTTCTACATTTTCTTCTCCGTTTACACTCTTCTCCCCCTTTTGTCGAAACAAAAAGGGGTGTGTCCTTGGAGTTAACTTCATTTCTCCCCGAAATGGCGAGCTTGCATCATCCCTAGTGAAGTTAATTGTTTCATCCCTTAGGTTGTTAGCGGATCCATGGATCAAATTAGAGCTTAAACCTACATCAAGGTTAGTGTTGTGCAACATAAAAAGTGATATTAAAAATGATATGAGATGCATGTTGGACTATGTTGACTTATGATGAGGCAAAAAATGAACCGTTTTTAGGGGGTCATTTAAGCCCGAAGTCGAGATTATTTGATCAAATATTGCCCTAAATCGTTCCTTTTGTCATTTTAGGTACTTTTGGAGAGAAATCTGTAAAAGGAAGCATTTTGGACGTTTTTGGAGCATAAAAGTGAAGAAAACGGCAAAGTCTTAATTTTCCTTGCTGGGAACAGTACCTGACGGCGTCAAGAGTCTCCAAGTGACGGCGTCAAGAGTAACAAAAGAGGTGGAAGTGGAAGATACATGTGACGGTCCAGAGTGTTTTCAAGCATAGGAGATGACGGCGTCACCTAGGCCGTCATGGTCCATTTGTTAGTGACGGCCCAGAAGAAATTCCTACATGACGGCGTCAAAATCAGATCTAGGCAATACGATTTCATTATAGGCGGCGAGTTGACGGCGTCACAAATTCCTTCTTGACGCCGTCACCTTGTATAATCTATATATAGTTTTCCAAATTTCATTCATTAGTCTACAACTTTGAGGAAAAAACCCTAGGTCGAATTTTCCAGCTTTTTCAAGGGTTTCAACCCTTTGAAACTTTCATGTTCAATTTAAGATAAGTACTCTTTCAATTCATTCAATATGTCTATGTGTTGTTTGAATATATCTTACACTTGTCTTCAATTTAACATGCTCGGCTAGATTTCTTTTGTGTTTGCTTAGATGTAGTGAAACCTAGATGTTAATTATGGGTTGATTGTTTGTTTATAGTTGTTACGGATGATTGTATTCGATGTTAGGCTTAAGAAAACTGGCAGACTTCCATTGGTAACTGATGAGGCAAAAAATGAACCACTTTTAGGGGGTCATTTAAGCCCGGAATTGAATTTATTTGATCAAATATTGCCCTAAATTGCTCCTTTTGTGATTTTAGGTACTTTGGGAGTGAAATATGGAAAAGGAAGCAATTCGGACGTTTTTGGAGCATAAAAGTGAAGAAAACGCCAAAGTCTTAATTTTCCTTGCTGGGAACAGTAAGTGACGGCGTCAAGAGCAACACCCTGACGGCGTCAAGAGGAAATTGCATGACGGCCCAGTACAAACATGAAGGCGTCACAAGTAGAGCGTCAAGAGTAAAACACGTGACGGCCTGGAAGACCCTAACACATGACGGCGTCAGATGTAGATCAAGGCAGTCCGAGAAGTATTTTGGCGGCGAGATGACGGCGTCACCTATTTGGTCTTGACGCCGTCAGCCTCAATTTCCTATATATAGTTTTCTAATTTTCATTCATAAAGAGAGAGAAGTTTGGAGAAACCCTAAGGCCGAACTTATTACGAATTTTACAGGTTTTTCAAGGGTTTTCAGCCCTTGAACCCTTTCATGTGTAATTGAGATAAGTGTTCTTCTAATTCAATCAATATGTCTATGTGTTGGTTGTCTATATCTTGTTCTTGTCTTAATTCCATCATGCTAGGCTAGATCTATCTTGTGTTTGCTTAGATCTAATGAAACCTAGATGTTAATTATGTGTTGATTACTTGTTTATGGTTGTATTGGATGAATGATTTCGATGTTAGGCTTAAGAAAACTGGCAGATCTCCAAATGGTAACATGCTTGAACGTCTTAGGAAACATGAACTGACGTGCACTAGGTTTTATTGGTTGTATTTAACGCATGAGTAAATTCTAATGATCCCATGTTAGGAGCTTCTTAGCCGGCTCGACATAGGAGTGAAGTAGGCACTCATAGGATTGGGGAATTAAGTGCGCCACCCCATGAATGGTATTAAGGAATACAATCTGTCATCCACGCAACTATAACAAGTAATTAATGTGTAAAAGATATCTAGGGAGTAGTGAAATCTAAGTAAACACAATTTCTCCACTTATTGCTCACAACCTTAGTTTAATTTAGTTTATTTTCATTTCTAGTATTTTATTTTAATTACATCTTTAGTATTGGGTTAGTTGACTAGCAACTAATTCCGCCCAAATCCTTCAAACCCGAGATTTTTACTTGCTTTCTAAAAAATATAAAAATACAAAAATAATCATCCCTCATCTTTAGAACTAGTATTTAGGTTTTCTAATCCTAGCAACACTATTCCTAGCTGAACGATCAATCCCCCGGTACTTGTCACTATACTTTACTACAACGATCAGGTACACTGCCTGGTGGGGGTTGTAAGCTTCTCGAGATCCCTTGAGAGGTAAAGCCTGGGGCAATCCCCACGCACCAAGTTTTTGGCGCCGCAGCCCGGGGAATAGTTATTGTCTAGGTTAGAATCTCTTTTTATTAGGTCTACTTGCTAGATTCCTTTCTAGTAAGATTTTATTTTTATTTTTAGGTTTTCTTTAGTCTATCTTATTTCTTTGTGTTTTTGTTCATAACTCTTCACCACCCGACATCATGGACGATGGGAACATCTTTGAACCCGTCATCCCACCACAACAAAACCCACCACTAGAACCTCTTAGGCCCCGAACCTTAGGAGAGTATTCCCGACCTAGCCACCAAGGCTACCGAAACACCATTGAACTCACCGGAGCCAATGTGAGCCCCTTGCGATCCGACACCATCCGGTTGGTGCAAAGCGGATGTGCATTCCATGGACTTCGTTCCGAAGATCCAAACCAACATCTTAAGGACTTCCTAAAAATTGTAGACTCCATAGACCTAGATGTTGAAACTAGAGAGACAACCCGATTACGCCTATTCCAATTCTCTCTACGGGATCAAGCTAGTCAATGGCTTGAGCGTTTACCCGCGGGATCCATCACCACATGGGATAATCTCACCAATCGCTTCCTTACTCAATTCTTCCCACCGGGAAAGACTGCAATGCTTAGAAATGACATTTTGATGTTTGAACAACATCAGGGTGAAACTTTCTACGAAGCATGGGCCCGTTTTAAGGATCTCCTCCATAAGGTCCCTCATCATGGTATAAACCTTTGGTTATTAGTCCAGATTTTCTACGACCATGTTGACTATCACACTAAACGCACAATTGATATGGCCGCGGGAGGTAAATTGCGTGATAAGAACGCCGAGGAGTCCTGGGCAATTATTGAGGAGCTCGCCACCGATAATCAAGAGATGTGGGAGTTTAATCATACAATAAAAGCGGCCATCAATGCAGTCTCAACATCGGGAGGAACCACCGAAATCCCCGATGAACTCCTGTGCAAACTCAAGGCAAAAGTTGACTATTTTGAGGAAAGGCAAAGGAGACCTTTAAGTCCTAGACGGGCTACTGTCAATTCTGTCTCGAAACCAACTTCAACACCATTATCTGAGTCACCCTCTAGAGAAAATGTCGAGACTTTTCAAAACTATGCCCCACCTTATTCCCCTCCCGAGGAGCTTAGCTCAGAATTTGAAGCTAGGATGAGAGGATATATGGCAACTCATTCAGATCGGCTTGCTAGATTCGAGGAAGCAGTTTGTAAGCAAAAAGAGGAGATGCAAGAGAAAATGAAGGAGATGATGAGTCTATTGGAGGAGTATGTCAACCGAAAGAATGCTACTAAGGAAAGAAAGCGCCACTCCCACTACCCAATTTGTTAATTCCATCACAATTGTCCACAAGGATAACGAGAAGGTAGAAGCCCCTACTAAACAGGCCTTAGCAAAGCCACCAAAATCCCAACCCTTGAGTCACTACCTGAAACATGATATAAACGAAAGCACCATAACAAATTGGATTAAGGGTGACGGGCGTAACCAACCTTCCAAACAGGGTATTGAGAAAGAGGAAAAGGGAAAAGATGAGTATGATACGTTACCTGGGGGGTCAATATTCGAGAGGCTATTGGTACAAAAAGTGGATACTAAGCAGATAGCGTGTGGGAACTTTGAGATACCAACTAGCATCGGGGATTTGAAATATCTTAGTGCTTTCGCCGACCAAGGATCGGAAGTAAATCTTATGCCCCTAACTATTTACATCCAACTAACGTCAAAAATGCCAGCCCCTACTCGTGTTAGGTTGTCCCTAGCTGGACACTCGTACGTATACCCCCTAGGGATCGTAGAAGATGTATTAGTTAATGTCGCACGATTCATGTACCCCGTTGATTTTATGATCATCGATGATAAGGGAGATGGATGCATGCCAATAATCCTTGGGGCACCATTCCTCACCACCGCTAGGGCTGTCATTAAGTATAAAGGCAGGAAAATTGAGCTTAAATCTGGAAAAAGAAAGATTAGCTTCCCCATGACTCCGCGAAGTGGGCATGAGAATTCGAGTTGGAGAAAGCTCAAAAACAACATTGACACGACACCCATTGTAAGGAATTTTGGAAGATCCTACTGATGAAGTTCTACTGACAGGATTACCTTGATAGATCACGAGCCAATAGATCGTTAGCCAACTAATGTAATCACTAGCTAGACTAAGTTAGATAATCTCTGTGAATTTGTAATTATGCGGAATATAAAAACAAACGTATACTAAACTTGATCCTCTATGGATCGATAAACTTTTACTAATGAAACTCGTACTAGAAACTTGTATCTATTACAATGACTTAGGGTTCCTTATATACTAGTGGAAACCCTAACCTTTCTTACAAGAAACGAATAATAATAAACCAATAAAAGATATTCTACATATCTTGTCCTAAAATACATAAGTTATATCCACGGTTAAACTCTATCCGTAGGATCTCTATACGTCCGCAGGAACTAATCATCAGCAGAAAGTCACTATGCCTTCCGCAGGAACCTGTCAGCAGTATCTGTCAGCAGTATGTTCAATAATTCCTTACAATCCTCCCCTAATCTTGAATTTGACACAGTTAAGTTCAAGATTTCTTGATAGATTGCCAATAGCAAAAACCAAAGGATTGAATTGAACATCAGCAGCAAAGAATCTTCATAAGCAGAATCTCTATGATCAGCAAACATGTGAAAAGCACCATTCTTTGCAGCAACACAAGACTAAATGTACATCAAAACATATAAGTTTCATACTATTCTTATCACATCCAGGTGTATTAACTCCTGTGAGAGGTAAATCATTGAAAATAATGGATTTGATGTCTCTTTACCAATAGCCATCACTACTGGAGTAGCCAAGTGTTCTCAGTTAGAAACCATGGTACATTGATAACCCAAAGAATATGATTTTTAGCAAATCATCAGCTATAAACGGATTTGATATGTCGTTACCTGTAGCCATTTGCTCAGGACTAGTCAATTATTGATGAATTATCATCTTGGTCAATTGAATACCAAATATGGTTTTCCACTGCCTTTACCACAAGCCATATACATGTGGGCTAGCCAATTATTTGGAATCCATAAAGGAAAAATCCATGGTCAATTGACAACCATTTCAACTACTCAACAATAAAGCATGGGTGAGTTGAAAACCCTATGATTTTGAGTAAACCATTACAGCTATCAACAGATTTGATGAGTCTTTACCAAAGCTGTACCCTTTGGACTAGTCAACTTTTTGATGGAATAGTCAACATCAGGCAAGTTGATGACCAGAAAGAGTGTGATAAGAATCAACACCAAACCTGCATACAACATACATAAAACTATACAAATATGTTAGTTATTTTTTTTATTTTATTTTTTTATTTTTTATTTTTTAAACTTGAAAGAAAATAAAAATAAAAATTATACAACAAAATACAATACCAAGACCAGCTCATTGCAGATATGAATCCATTTGAATGCCATGCTTGGTTGCCAGTTCCTTTTTAGTCAATATATTTCTTCTGATGAACCTTACCAATTGTTCAGCAAGATGAAGATCATTTTCAGTCATATCCAAAGGAACAGATAACTTTGTCTCCAGCATGAGATTCATGACTTCTTTTGTGATTGGGTATAGAACATCAGCCCAGCAATACAAGATCTTACCAGTGGTTGTTACAATCATGTGAACATTAGGAAGTGGAAAGAACTTCCAATATTCAACCACCCATGTCTTTTGGCCTTTCCATACTTGAAATCTAACATCAGACTCTACCTTTGACATACCTCAAATACAAAGATCATACTACTACTTAAATGAAGGTCCTTCAGAGTTATGTCCATCTCCAACCTCATCAGAAGAAACCACTGAGGCTGAGGAAACACCAACTCCTCTAGCTATGGTTGTACCTGATTTCACCCCTGTTACTGCATTCTTAACAAGTGAAATGGAAAGAGTCTGTGCAGATATGAGAAGAATCTCTATCCCTGAAGAGCCACAGTCCTCAAGTAGAAAGAAGGGTCCATTGAAGGTGGTGCTTGGTCTTGCAGCTCCCAAACTCTGGAACAAGGACATGCAATCCAGAGGAATCCACAAGAAGATGCGAGACCCAAAGGGCTTGGGTAAAGGGAAGAGGAATATAGATTAGGTTGTTGCTTAGGGATGAGGTGTTATGATGGTGATTGGTTGTTGGTGATTGATGTATTTTGTGTTTCTTCTGATGACAAATCTTTGTAATGGTTGTACCAGTCTTTCCACTGATGAATAATAATTTACTTTAATGTCTTTACATCTAATGCCACTGAATTTAGATCTTTGAATATCAGCAGAAACATGACCTGAAACCAGACATTCAAACAAAACACACAAACACAACAAAACAGAATAATATACAAAATGAGTAATAACCTGCAAAACAAAGTTAGTAAACATAATTCTAGAAAACATAATAATCTACATAAGTACAACATGTACAATCCTCCCTTGAGGCATATGCCTCCCCTGAGGCTTATGCCTCCCCTCAAACATAGCATTTAAGGGTTAACCATCCTAATGTTGACAACTAGGTGATTAAACCTGTGTCAGCAGAACCCATCTATAGCTTCAGCAGAATCCTGTCAGTAGAACTTCATCAGTAGGATCTTCCAAAATTCCTTACACCCATTCGTGTTCAGAATAAAATTCTTGCATGGGAGGCAAGAATCAAAAGCTACAAGGAGGCTAAATATGAAAGAAGCAAAAGCAATAAGGTTCAGGTCAAATTCGAACACACTCAACCCGTAGAAAATCATGTACCATTTGAGGAAGGGAACTTGGTACTCTTGAGACACTTGGAAACAACAATACCACCCGATAAACCAAGTCCTTGGTGGTATGGGCCTTTCACACTTGAGAGCATGAACCAAGATGGGATGGCTAACCTGAGAAGTGAAGTAGGTGGAGAGGTGATTGCAAGTATCGACAGGTTAAGGCACTACCACCATAATAGTAATGATCACAACTACATGGGGTACATCATTTCAAGGGATGAGGTCACGTAGTAACCCATGACCTTGAGTCTAGCTACAAGACTCGTAAATAAAGAAAAGCGCTTCTTGGGAGGCAACCCATGTTTTGTGTGATTTTATTTTGGTTGTTTGTTATTTGCTTCCGTATGCATGTTTTATTTTTATTGTTGGTAGATCATGTTTCTAAACTAAAAAGTGGAAATACTTTACTTTGTTGTTTTGGCCTAGTCTTAACTCCACCTAAAAGTATTTTTGCAAAAGATAAGTGTAAGGGGAAACCCCAAATATGTTTTTAAGAAACAAACCGATCATGATTCTCCACAATATTAAGTGAACATGTATATTCGTATTTGTTAGAGTCAAATGCTTGTATTGAGTCATAATGAAGTTTTGCAGGATTTTCCAGGAAGTAGGACCAAGTTTTTCCAGAAATTTTCCGGAAACTTAACATAAGAATTTCTGCAGATCACTTCTGACGGCGTCACGAGATTACTCTTGACGGCGTCACGTGTAAAAATCTAGAAAATTTAACGGAGTTTTAAATTTTTTGTTGAATTATTAAGTTTTATAATCTCCAGGAAATCTGCAAACTTCATTCCACAAGCATTATATCTTACTTTGTTTTCTAGGATTTAGTAACTTATATAGATTGCCGCCGATTTTATGCGAGGTTGCTTTGTTTGTTTTCTCAGGATTTACAGGTTATGTATGACAAGAAGATGATTTATTTTTCTGGAAGGGAAGCTTTGATTGTTCATTTTCTTGGAGGAAGATTTAACCTGGCCACCTTATTATCCATACCGAGCGAACCAGGGGAGTATTTGATTTCATTTGTTTTACTTATTTAACTTTTACATTCTTTACTTGAACATTGGGGACAATGTTCATCTTAAGTGTAAGGGGAGGGTAAAATGATGATACCTTACAGATACACTTTCGCTTGAGTTTGTTTGTTTAATGGTAGATGTGTAATAAAACTATGAGAAATACTTGTTAGTGCAATTTTAGCGCCAAATTTAAAATTTTTTACAGCATTTAGGAGTGAAACTTTAGCCATAGCAAGCGTCTCATGGATAGGAGATTGTATGACTAGCACATAACCGTACTTTCAGAAAAAAATTTCCACCCAAATATGTGAGGTTCGCCTTTAGATTTGATAGGAAAAGCATTCATTATTAGTGCTTATGAGTGTACCGGTAGCATTTAGATTCTAGAACTTGCGTTAGTGATGCATCCCGAGACCGCTAGTGAGACTACATTCGTGTAGTAGGATTTACTACATGATAAGAGGCATTAGGATCACCCTTGTGTTAAACCCGTATCATAATTACTTGACCATTTAAGTCATATTACTTGGCTAGTTGAGTCAACTAATTTTTCCCACACCATTAGCGTTGTACTCATTTTTAGTACACGAAACCCCTAGTACACCCCTCCGAGCCTATCTTTTCGTTTCTAACTTTAAGCAATCTACTTAAAGGAAGAATTTGTTACACCCCACTTAAATGTACACCCAAATCGCCTTAGCCTTCCGTGTATGCGCTCATTTTTAGTGCATTATTGTTATTTGTTAAACCCTAAGTTAACTATCTAATTGATTACATGGTTGCTAAGTCGAGTCATATCCTTGTACATATTGTTTTGGGACGATTGGAACTCATGGGTAAAGTACTTATTTATGGAGTAATGGGGAAGAACATCATTTATTACCCCCATATGTACGTTAATCTTAAAAGTGCTCCAAGTGTTTTGATTTTCTTAATTCGAGTCATTAGAGTAGTTTATATTAAAGTATGTAAAGATTCAAGTGTAAGGGGAATTTTCATCCCCTATGATGTATTAATTTGGATGGTAGGGTAAGAGTGTATGAAAAAAAAAAAAAAAAAAAAAAAAAAAAAAAAAAAAAAAAATCGAAAAAATAAAGAAAAAAGAAAAAAAAAAGAAAAAGAAAAGAGAAAAAAAACATACGGACTACCATCCCGTTTCATTCTATGTTCATTTTATGTTTTTGTCATTTTTCATTTATTAGCTTAAGTCGAGTCTAGTCTTGGCTTAGCAACGCCATATTGTACATGTAATTAACCAAGATTGTTAACTCGCCACCAGTAAAGACTTCCTTTATCCAACAAAACCGTGTATTTCATATCCCTACAACTAACGTTACAACCCTTTAAAAGACCTCTTTGATAGTTTATCCTAGGTGCTTACGCCATGTGGTGGAGGTTTGATCCTTTCCCAAGCCTATGGTAATCTATTTTGCTATGACAGGTAGTGAGAGTTATCTTCCGTTTACATATTGTAATTTATACTTTATTACACCCGAGAGATGTGAGTATCTAAACACTATTTGTGAGGTACTTGTGTATGACCTCTGTGCTTGTCTTTGGTCTTTAGTGGAACGATTATTTGTTGTAATTACTTTTATATTAGTGTTAAATGACCCCTAACTTGTATTTTGACTAGAATAAAAGCGCATTTGCTTGAGGACAAGCAAATCTCAAGTGTAAGGGTATATGATGAGGCGAAAAATGAACCACTTTTAGGGGGTCATTTAAGCCCGGAATTGAATTTATTTGATCAAATATTGCCCTAAATTGTTCCTTTTGTGATTTTAGGTACTTTGGGAGTGAAATCTGGAAAAGGAAGCAATTCGGACGTTTTTGGAGCATAAAAGTGAAGAAAACGCCAAAGTCTTAATTTTCCTTGCTGGGAACAGTAGGTGACGGCGTCAAGAGCAACACCCTGACGGCGTCAAGAGGAAATTGCATGACGGCCCAGTACAAACATGAAGGCGTCACAAGTAGAGCGTCAAGAGTAAAACACGTGACGGCCTGGAAGACCCTAACACATGACGACGTCAGATGTAGATCAAGGCAGTCCGAGAAGTATTTTGGCGGCGAGATGACGGCGTCACCTATATAAGTGTTCTTCTAATTCAATCAATATGTCTATGTGTTGGTTGTCTATATCTTGTTCTTGTCTTAATTCCATCATGCTAGGCTAGATCTATCTTGTGTTTGCTTAGATCTAATGAAACCTAGATGTTAATTATGTGTTGATTACTTGTTTATCGTTGTATTGGATGAATGATTTCGATGTTAGGCTTAAGAAAACTGGCAGATCTCCAAATGGTAACATGCTTGAACGTCTTAGGAAACATGAACTGACGTGCACTAGGTTTTATTGGTTGTATTTAATGCATGAGTAAATTCTAATGATCCCATGTTAGGAGCTTCTTAGCCGGCTCGACGTAGGAGTGAAGTAGGCACTCATAGGATTGGGGAATTAAGTGCGCCACCCCATGAATGGTATTAAGGAATACAATCCGTCATCCACGCAACTATAACAAGTAATTAACGTGTAAAAGATATCTAGGGAGTAGTGAAATCTAAGTAAACACAATTTCTCCACTTATTGCTCACAACCTTAGTTTAATTTAGTTTATTTTCATTTCTAGTATTTTATTTTAATTACATCTTTAGTATTGGGTTAGTTGACTAGCAACTAATTCCGCCCAAATCCTTCAAACCCAAGATTTTTACTTGCTTTCTAAAAAATATAAAAATACAAAAATAATCATCCCTCATCTTTAGAACTAGTATTTAGGTTTTCTAATCCTAGCGACACTATTCCTAGCTGAACGATCAATCCCCCGGTACTTGTCACTATACTATACTACAACGATCAGGTACACTGCCTGGTGGGGGTTGTAAGCTTCTCGAGATCCCTTGAGAGGTAAAGCCTGGTGCAATCCCCATGCACGAGTAACTTGCTTGAACGTCTTAAGAAACATGATCGGAGGTGTACTACGATATTTGGTTGTATTTAATGCGTAGGAGAATTCTAATGATCCCATATTAGGAGCTTCTAACGGCTCGACATAGGAGTGAAGTAGGATCCTATAGAGTTAGGGAATATTGTACACGACCCTACGACTAGTATTAAGGAATATGACCCGTCATCCATGCAATTGTAACAAGCTATCAACTTGTAAAAGATATCTAGGGAGTAATGAAACCTAGTAAACACAACTTTCCCCATCATTGTTTACACCACTAGTTTAATTAGTTTCATTTTCATTTCTGTTATTTTATTTTTATTGCATTAGTAGTTAATTGGGTTAGTTGACTAGCAACTAATTCCGCCCACTCTTCCAAAACCCGAGATTTTACTTGCTTTTATAAAATATAAAAATATAAAAAGAATCATCCCTCACCTCTAGACTTAGTTTAGGAGACTTTCTAATCCTAGCGACACTATTCCTGAGTTGAACGATCAATCCCCCGGTACTTGTCACTATACTATACTACAACGATCAGGTAAAGCCTGGTGTGATTCCCACATATCAACTTATCTCCTTTTTTGTCGAAACACAAAAGTGTGTCGAAGAATGAGAATGAAAATGAATGCGTGCATGCGCCCCCTTGAATGTAGCTCCCCCTTGATCAATACTCCCCGTTGCTAGGGTACCAACGTATATGATGCAAGAAATAAGAAAGCTAGAAAAACAAAGATTAGTTCATGATCGACTCCCCCTTGATCAATACTCCCCATTGCTAGGGTACCAACGTATATGATGCAAGGATGAAGAATCCTACAAAATAAAGGTTAGTGCAAGACAGTATAATATTGTAACACCCCCAATTCATGGTTGCAGCGGAATTCAAACTGGGTGTTACTCGACGGCACAATAGTCACAATAATAGAAAACGAACTCCAATTGAGTCGTTTTAAAAGATTTATCATTCAAAGTGTATAAATATCAGAGATTACAAAATGAGGTCCCAAATGGTTCCATGTTTACAATTTACATTAAACAAGTTTTTGAATGATAATAAAATTTATAGCCCTCTTGAGTATCCGTGCCCTTCCGTGCCATCCTTGATCGTCATGAACCTGAAATACATGCTTGAGAGGTCAACACAAAGGTTGAGTGATATTCATAGAGTTTGTTTAATGTTTGAACACAATATGTTGGTAGTGTGAGCTGTAGACTCACACCAATGTTTGGAAAACAAAACAGGTAGGCTACGTTATTATACGCCCGGAACATGTATTATACACTAAGCTTATGACACCAAAACGTTAACGTGTACCAATATCAGTCGGCAGATTTATCCCGGTAGGTACTTTGCTAACATACCTAAATCTCAAATATTAGTGCATTTGTTTGAACTTAGTCAATACAAATGGGATTCGTCAATCCCAATAGGCCTATTCACAATATTCGCGCTCACTTGCAAGTAACCCTCGCAAGTGATTAAATGGTTCATAATAAGGGATCTTGGTTTGGCAAGGATGTTACTTAGTGATAATAAAACAATCAGGCAAGCATACAATTTAAAAACATTGTGCTCTGTTAAAAATAGCATGTATTCCCCCCAAGGGTTTGTAAAACATTGAAGTAATGTAAAGTGGGGCTATGAACTCACCTTAAGTAAGATAGCAAGTAATGAATGTAACGGTTGAATCGTGAAGGTTTCTACGAGCAACCTATAATCGAATGTTGCCACTTAGGATCAGAGTAAAGAATATGAAGTAGTGCCTATATATATATCTTGCATTTAGTCCATGATGTGGTATGATGTATAGTGTAAGTCTTTGAAAGAAAAGATTCATGAACATGTATGTTTTGTATATCGTTTACTACCGTTCGGGCCGACATAATTCAGAAGTCATGTTAGTAAGCGTTCGAGGAGCCAGGACACTTTAACTCGTAAATCCACAACTCAACTCGACGGCTTACATAATGAACTCCTCACATGAGGCTCCCTACTATTGTAGTAGTTGATAAGATATATAGATATAAGTTTTGATCCGAAAAGTTACATGTCCGATATTTGAATAAACTTAGGAAAGTTTATTAGTACATGAAGATTGTTATTAGGGGTAGTTTCATAAGTCTTGTATGACTATTTTTCCTTGTAATATCTCATGGTTCCTTTTTAAGTGAAGTAGATCCAAATTGCTTGTTCAATATATCGCCAATTCCTTGTTTCATGTTTACGCCTATGTAAGTTGGTATGGTCATTTCGTCATGGCCTAGCCATGACCTTTGGTCCTTGTTCCAAGGTCATGAGACACAACCTTGGCTCTATCCATGGTTGTGGTCTTGATTATAGGTCATAAGACCTCTTGTTCCATTTAAAGTATAACCATAATCTAGTGACTTTCGCCTAAAAATGGGCTGTTTAGAATTTGAAGAATTTTATCACTCAGAAAGCGTTTTCAGGGCTCGAGCTTCTTTGTTCCTGAACGAAAACGTCATTCCGGACAACTTTCGTGTTTTAACTTTTTGATGAATCGGACCAGAAGTGTGACTTTCAAAAAGTCAGAATGCGATTCAGTAAGGTTTAGGCAGTTTTGCCGGAAATCTTTGGTAACTTCAAATGGGCGTAACTTTTGACTCGTATACTCGTTTTAGGTGGTTCAAATTGCTATGGTTTCCTTGTTAGGTACTCTACTGCAATATGTAATGATCCAACATCATATTTTTACCATTTTGGTCGTGGTTCTCCAAGAAAGTCACTAGTTTACTTGTTTGAATAACATAAGTTACATATATGTATCAATACTTGTTTTACTCACTTTTATACATCATGGACATGAATACAAGACATAATATAGCATGAATAATATGTAAATAACATGAACATGATTATTCAACAAGAAGCATGTTAGGGTTTGGCTTACAACTTTTGGCTTTCAAAGATGAAAGGAAGTTAGCATGTAAGGATAGGACTTTGATAGACTTAAGCTTCACCCTTTGCAATCTATGATAAACCGAGGTTATTTGAAGATTATAACGACGCCTTCTTGAAGTCCAAAGCTATTTGAAGATTATAACGACGTCTTTTTGGAGACTTTAAAGTTATAACAACTTTTCTTAGAAAATTTCCAAGATTGAAGATCAAACACTAGTTTTCTTTCAAAAACTAGTTAACTTTCTTACAAAATATAAGAAAAGTGCTTTAGGTTTTAGGACTTGAAGGTTATAAGAAGGTGTGGTTCAAGGAATTACATGTGTTTAGCTTGGTATTTATAGGGTAGGAAAAATAGTTAACCATATATTGGGTTAGAGTTTAACCATGGTTAGTTAAGACACTTGTAATGATCCTAGAGATCAATGGTCAAGATCAAGCCACACCATGGTGACTCCCCCCCCCATTGGCGGTTCAACATGGATAAGGGGGGTGAGGTGTGCCTTGGATGATAAAAATCTAAATATTTGATTAGTTTTGACTCCGGGAATTGCCAACCGTAAATGGTTAGGCCTCAAAACGTAAAACCGGATGTCGTAAAATTATGAAACTTTAAAGTATTGTTAGACATGTCCATATGTCCCATAATAAAATATAAAATGAGTGGTAGGTTCCATTTGGGTGGTAAAACCCTGCTAAAAACTGGAAACACGGTTCTAAAACGCGTAATACGTAAAACGTACGAATATTGCGTAAAATTGAGAAAAGTAAAATGTTACTTTTCTAATGTGATAAAAATGATTTAAAATGACTTATAATGTCTAGACTGGGCTCAGTCTAGTGTCGGTTGGTATTAAATGTCTTTTAGACATCAAACCGTAAGCCTAAAAATCAAGGAATGACTTATAACATCAAGGGATGATTTTTGGTCAATGGAGGAGGGAAAAATATGTTGACTTTTTCTAATAAGTTGAAAACTCAAATCGTCTTAGAAACGCGTTTTGTGGTCTAACGGTTAATCGCCCATACGGTTAAGCGTGCTCATGCGAGAGTAGTACTGGCTCGGGTGACCTGCCGGGAAGTCTTTGGTCATGTTTTTCTCAGTCACGATTAATTCTCAAATAAATCATGAGTGTGTCAAACATTTTTCTGATGCGGGGTCACTTAACGCGGTCGAGTTTCGTTGTACGTAGAATTTCTGAATGACGTTTTACCCTAAAACGTGTAATTCCGTGTAATTCCTTAATAACTTTCACGAAAATGAGCTTATGAATGTCAAACTTTTAATTTGCCATGGAAATGATTTATCACTTGAGCCCAAGAAATAAAAATCAAATTTCGGGAAAATTTTCGGGAAAAATGAATAGTAAAAGTGAATAGTGAAATTTTCCGGGAATAGTAATTATCCTGAAAAATGTGAATTGTTACAAATATGCATTCAATAAATGCTTGACGGAAGCTCCCCCTTGCTTTAGGGCATCAATATGAACCTACAAACCAAATGTTAGTAGACTAGAAGCTTTGTTAGTAGACACGTATGTCATATACAACCAAGTGTATATGATGGTAAACCTACAATAAAAATATTAGTGCAATATATTTCATCTTTAAAAATAAGAGAAATAAGGTGTATTCTTCTAATAAGAATTACACAAAAAAATGCGAATATAATATGATAAAATCCCTCAAAGTAATACCTAGAAGGGAAATTGAAATACTAAGGGTTAAGGTGAGTGGTGCACGTGTTGGTATTAGAGAGAATGCGAAAATGAGAAAAACATAGAAAATTCTGCAGGTTTCTGGCGGCACCAAACGAATACACGGGCGGAACCCTGGTTTTGGTTTCGCCTGGTCCGCTGGGCCAAAACTGGGAATACCCAGAAATTACATGGGCGAAACCCAAAATTTGGTTCTGCCATATCCGCTAGACTACAAATTCTTAACAAACCAGGTTTTCGACGATCAAAATGATTTTCTAATTCCGAAATTTTTCCTAAAACAAAAGAACAATATTAAATCTGATTGGGAAATGACAAAGAGGCAAGTAAAAACACGCGTATCGATAGAGTTTGAACGAGGGCTAACGATTTTCATTATACTTTAGTAAAAGTATTGAAAATTTGACAACATCACAAGATTAATAGAAATAGGTTTTACGCTAATCCATGGTGGTGATGATTAGTGAAACAGTTGATGAAAGGTGGTGGTTATGATGCATGAATTTAGAAACTTATATGTATAGAAAATGCTATAACAAATGAACATATGGACTTGTGCAATCTAAAATTCACAACTTAAAGGGATGAAGGAATATGATATACGTAATTCAAGAGAAAAGGAAAATGTGAATGGACATTGATATTCAATGACGGCTATGGGTTATGATTTGATCGATTAGGATTGACGCTAATGAAAACAAAATACGTTTAGAAATAGTGACATATATCGAACGACAATGGATGAAAGAGTACTAACATGGTTTAGTCCTACATGACCTTTGATGATATTATCATCTACCAAAGATGATGTATCATGCCATAATGTATGCTTGAATGGATTCAAAAGGAAGTGAAGACAATAAGCACCTAGAAACAAACATTTCATAAGAAATGAGTAAAGAATACTAAGAACCTATATGAGGATGAGAATGACATTATGAGATGGGAGAGTGTTGGTTAAACCGATGTGTTGAGAAAGTGTTGGGAATGACGGTTTTGATTAATATATCGTTTGCACTGACAATGACGTGCATGATATGTGTTGAGTACGAAAGGATAAGATCCAATTATGATGTTCTAGAAAATGAAGTTGTGAAGTCCTAGTTTTGAGAAGAATCCTAGACTCCATTTGGATGAGTTTTTGGTTGTGGAAATGAATAACTTTGTCAAACACATGATGTGTTTTTCACTTGATGAGATATTGGGGGTGAAAAAGGCTTGAATTATTAAAAAGAGAAAATGTCAAAGGCTTGAAGCACTTGTGGTTTTGTGAACCGTCTTTAACTAAATGGAGTGTATCTATGTGTTGGTATTTTAGGGTGTAAGAAACATGAGTAGATGTTCTTTACATACAATTTAACAAATTACAAATATGTGAATGAATTTCTCTCCTCCTCAATAGGTGGACATCCAACATATTATGTAATGCATCGTATAAAGAATGATGATGAATTGTTTAGGAGGTTGTAGGTTAATGAAAGCGATGAGCTTAGTAATGTTTTTGCGGATGTTGGTTAGCATACAAAGAACTTTATCCTTGAAGTCATGTAGCTCTTCTCTATCAATGTGAGATGATCGCATGATGAGGCATGTGGTTTTCTCAAAGGAGGTGGAAAGGATTAGAGTATTGTTAAGGCTAAATAGTGATGGAAGTGATTTTTGGAAAGCGGAAGCAATAATGCGAATTAGAAAGAGTTTGATTGAAAGATATCCAAACACAAATATCAAATCTCTAAGACTCAATCCTATTAGCTATAAAACTAAATGCAAGTGTAGGGCTTTCATAAAACATATTACTAATTCAAGTAGCAATAAAGGAATTACAGTTATGCGAGATGAGCATATAAAAGCTAGAATGGAGTGAGATGGAAAATGATTAGTTCTGATCAATCCATTAAAACAAATTTGTTTGTGACAAAAGATGTCAACAAGATAAAAATCTAAAGACATTATCTAATACAAACAACGCATTCGACTACTAGACATAAAGTTACCGCATAGCAACAAATAATCATACTAAGCAAGAGCATGACATTATTTAAAACACTTCATTGTGAAATTGTTTTGTTGTTAAGCTTAGACACTTAAGCATATAACAATCTATGTGATTAATTTGTATGATAAAACGACTTCTAAATGTTTATCATCCCAAGAGTACTTCGACAAATTATAAGTGCACATGAAGTGAACAAATAGTGTGACAAAGTCACGAAAGAAACAAGACAAAAAAATTATGCAACCCATGTTTAAATGATAACATTTTGGAGCAAGTATTATATAGATCATCCTAAGCATGGATCTAAAAAATGACAGAACAAGACACAAGCTTTCAAATATATAAATATCATATAAAAGCATCATGTACCAAAATGACATATCATGAATTAACAAGTAACATGTTAATCATGCAAAACATCATATAAATAAAGAATGAAAATATCATACAAATCATGTTGATACATAGTAACACGAAACATATAAGCATGCAGGCATCATAAAGATATAACCAAGATTTACACATGAATCAATAAAATAGTTATCATGGTTATGTTAAGATGTCCAATCATGTCAAACAAATAACATGTAATCGACACATGTATGTGTAATGCAAAAGATTTTAATCTTTGTGTTTGGAATCTATGGTTGAATGATCTAAAGGGAGACATCTTTTATGTTGAGTTTAAGTATGTGTTATGAGAGTGATTTGATCATCTAAGACCAAGAGATGTGTTTGTGTGTGATAATGGAATATGTTAAGAACGTTCTCAAGAGAGATCTTTGGAACAGGAATCTAAGTGAAGTTACCAACTTCAATAGATCTTGTGTATGCTCTAGAAATAGGTTTGGTTATGATGAACGCTTGAAAGGAAATAGACACATATAGTGTCTATAAATAAGTAGAATTATTACATGAAATAAAGTCATTATGCTTATGAAAACAAAAATGACAAGATGATGAGGAAGCTCTAGTTCATAGAACTTGCAGATGATTATTTAAGATCATTTACCCGATGAGGTAAAATGAAATCTCTTGAAACACAACCGTTCATGTTCAATGAGAGAATGATGCATAGGATATACAATATCCTTTTAACAGGATGAAAACTTAACGCATGATTTCTTAGGCATAATGTCTTCCAAAACATCATGTTTTCCTAAATGAAGATATGAAGCCAAAGTATTTGAATCGGATAGTCCAATCCTAAATATACTTGGTCTCAAGATTATATTCACTAGATGATGACAAGAGGAATTCACTCGAGTTTCTTATGTATACTCCTCAAGAGTCATTGTTGCTCAGGGTGTATGAGGTTGGCTTTGTGATTGCATTTTAACATATGTTGTTAAGATGTTGATTTAAGGATTAATGAAACTTATGCAAAAGTTAAAAGTATTACCAATACTTTGATAACTTGCGAAACTGGTACTACTTAAACCTAGTGTAACTGAATGTGAGCTTCATGCTCATTTGATGGTAAAGGTTCTAAGTCTATAGGTGGTAAGGTATGGTTGAGTGTTAGACAAAGGGCTTTTTGAGCAATGCACTCAATGAATTCAAACTATGGTAAGAATGATGGATTGGTTGATCTAGGTGGTAGGTCTTCTAGTGTGTCCTAATAAAGATGTGGTGATGTAGAGGTTTGTTGTGCTATGGAAGTACTTAAGTTTCATAGATGTTAAAAGTAAAACGGATAGATACTAAGCCTTGTGGTCCATAACTAGTGAGTGAACTTCTTGAGGTTTTGGTTATGTTTGTGAAGCTTAGGGGTTGAGATATATCATAGAAGTAAATGAGATGATGGTGAACGAACAAGTGAACTTAAATACTCAATGTTCAATGATGAAGACCTATTGTCATTTGTTTTACCCCTATTGATTGAGAGAATGTTAGGATAAGTGTTCTAGTCGTGATGAGTGTTTTAACAAACATTGTTAAAATACTTGGGTGTTGATTTTTCGGATATGACTTTTAATGACTACGGTAGTAAGTTGATGAAGCGAAAAGTGTACCGCTTTTGGGGGGTCATTTAAGGCCAAAGTCGAGATTATTTGATCAAATATTGCCCTAAATCGTTCCTTTTGTCATTTTAGGTACTTTTGAGAGGAATTTTACAAAAGGAAGCATTTTAGACGTTTTTGGAGCGAAAAAGTGCAGAAAACGACAAAGTCTCAAATCATGCTGGAAATTGCACTTGACGGCGTCACATACTACAAGTGACGGCGTCATGAGTTAACAAAAGGGTGGATAAATAAATTACACATGACGCGCCAGAATGTTTTGTGAAGGAGGTCTAACGGTGTCACGTACAAAATTTCCAAGGCCATCGTGAGTTATTGCAAAGAGTGACGGCCCAAAACCCATATAGAGTGACGGCGTCAGAAGTGGATCTAGGCAATACGAGTTTATTTTGGCGGCGAGTTGACGGCGTCACACCTTGCTCTTGACGTCGTCAGGATACAAAATCTATATATAGTTTTCTAGTTTTCATTCATTGTGTGCAACTTTGAGGGAATAAAACCCTAGACGAATTTTCCAACTATTTTAAGGGTTTCAACCCTTTGTTTCTTCCATGTTCAATTGAAGATAAGTACTTTACCAAATCATTCAATATGTCTATGTGTTGTTTGATTATATCTTACGCTTGTCTTCTCTTTAACATGCTAGGCTAGGTTTTCTTCGTGTTTGCTTTGATGTAATGAAACCTAGATGTTAATTATTGGTTGATGGTTTGTTTATAATTGTTGTGGATGAATGAATTCGATGTTAGGCTTAAGAAAACTGGCAGACTTCCAATTGGTAACTTGCTTGAACGTCTTAAGAAACATGATCGGATGTGTACTACGATTATTTGGTTATATTTAATGCTTAGGTAACTTCCAAGGATATCATGTTAGGAGCTTTTAGTCGGCTCGACATAGGATTGAGGTTGAAGCCTATAGAGTTAGGGAAGATCGTACACGGCCCTACGACTAGTATTAAGGAATATAACCCGTCATCCATGCAATTGTAACAAGCTAATCAACCGGTAAAAGATATCTAGGGAGTAATGAAATCTAAGTAAACACACTTTCTCTCATTATTGTTTACACCACAAGTAGTTTAAGTTTATTTTATTTTATTTTGATTGCATCTTTAGTTAATTGGGTTAGTTGACTAGCAACTAATTCCGCCCACTCCTTCCAAAACCGAGATTTTACTTGCTTTCATTTAAAATATAAAAATACATAAAGAATCATCCCTCACCCCTAGACCTAGTTTAGTAGAATTTTAACCCTAGCGAACACTATTCCTAGAGTTGAACGATCAATCCCCCGGTACTTGTCACTATACTATACTACAACGAACAGGTACACTGCCTGGTGGGGATTGCAAGCTTCTCAAGATCCCTTGAGAGGTAAAACCTTTTGCGAGGGCACAATTCCTCGCATCAAGTTTTTGGCACCGCAGCCCGGGGAATAGTTATTGTCTAGGTTAGAATCTCTTTTTATTAGGTCTACTTGCTAGATTCCTTTCTAGTAAGATTTTTTATTATATTTTTATAGGTTTCTTTAGTCTATCTTTTCTTTGTGTGTTTGTTCGTATAATTCTCATTAATTATTCCATTGGCCACTATGGAAAACGCGAATCCACCCCTTTCACCTATCGAGGTTGCTTTGTTGCGTGAACAGATTGAGAATGAGATTAGGGAACTTAGAGAACTCAATAGATTGGTTGATATTGAGCTTGACTATGCGCTTAATGACTTAGAAATAGCCATGGACTTAGATAAGGAACTTGAACCCGACAACTTGGCAATTGTAGATGATGTTAAGAAAGAAGAAGACGAGGGTTTAGATGATGATTATTTCAATTTATATCCCACTAAGGAGGAAATCGCTTATTATAACAATCTCATTGATAACCCTAGGCCTCCCTTTGTTAAGATTGATCCTAAGATAAAAAAAAGGTAACCCTAAGAATGTGAAGATACCATGTATGATTGGGTATAAATGCATTGATCAAGCCTACATCGATTTTGAATCCCCACTCAACATTATATCTTCAAGTGTCTATAATGAGTTAGTAACAACAAGACTCGGACCTAGAAAAGATCGCAAATACCCCGGTGGAGTTTGTAACTTTGTCGGGAGAGTTAAAGGTCTACATGCTTTTGTTGGGAACTTTACTTACCTCGTGGACTTTATGGTTGTGGAAGACTTGGCCAATATTATAGATTGTCGCTTATCCCATGTGGTACTAGTCAAGTCATTTGTTGAGGAGTCCAAGTTAAAACACGGTCAAATAGAGGGAACGGTCCAATTTTCCAATGGAACCGATTGGATCACCTATAGAATGCTTACTAAAATGAAGGAGTTTCGTTATGTGCCTCAACTTGATATGGATAACATTAGTGCAATCGAGGACATTAACGAAGAAGATAAGAGTAAAGGAATGAATTTTGTTTGGGAAAAGAGGAGCCTTTACTATAAGAATTGTTTAGCCCATGGACCTAAGTATAAAGTTGACAATGAAGTAGTTCAAAGGTTAAGAGAATCGATTGAAAAGTGGGAAAGGAAAACATAGCCCATGACTTTAAGTCTAGCTACAAGACTCGTAAATAAAGAAAAGCCCTTCTTGGGAGGCAATCCATGTTTTATTTATTTTGTTTGTTTGTTTGTTTGTTTGTTTGATTTTATTTGTTTCCGTATGCATGCTTTATTTTTATTGTTTGTGGATCATGTTTCATACTAAATTGTGAAAATGCTTAACTTTGTTGTTTGTCTTAACTTCATAAAAGGTATATTGCAAAAGATAAGTGTAAGGGAAATCTAAATTTGTTTTAAAGAACGGAATTGAACATGACCCACAACAATATTAAATGAACATGTATATTAGTAGTTGTTTGAGTCAAATGCTTGTATCGAGTCATAATGATGTTTTGCAGGAAATTCCAGGAATTAAGGCATAAGTTTTTCCAGAAATTTTCCAGAAACTTAACATGAGATTTCTGTCAGAACACTCTGACGACGTCAGGTGTAAAAATCTGGAAATTTTGCAAGTTTTGTTTTTCTAACGGAGTCTTGAAGTTTTTGTTAATTCTTTTAGTTTTATAAATTCCAGGAAATCTGCAAACATTTATTCCACAAGCATTATATCCTTATATATATAGATTGCCGCCAATTTTACGCGAGGTTGCCATGATTTTTTTCTCAGGTTTAACAGGTTATATTGGACAAGAAGATGATTTATTATTTCGGAAGGGAAGCTTTCAACGTTCATTTTTCTTGAAGGAGGATTTAACCATGTTAACGATTTATCCACATCAAACGAATCAGGGGAGTATTTGTTTTCATTCTTTAACCTTATTTACTTTTACATCTTTTTATTGAACATTGGGGACAATGTTCAACCTAAGTGTAAGGGGAGGGTAAATGATGATACCTTAGAGAATACAATTGCACTTGAGTTTGTTTGTTTAATTGTAGGTGTGTAATAAAACTAAAAGAAATACTTGTTACGGCAATTTTAGCACCAAATTTAAATTTTTTTACAAAATTTAGGAGTGAAGCTTTAGCCTTAATGAGCGTCTCATGGATAAGAGTTGTATGACTAGCACAAAAACCGTACCACTCAAAAAAAATTTCCACCCAAATATGTGAGGTTCGCCTTTAGATTTGTTAGGAAAAGCATTCATTATTAGTGCTTATGAGTGTATCGGTAGTACTTAGATTCTAGAACTTGCGTTAGTGATGCATCCCAAGACCGCTAGTGAGACTACATTCGTGTAGTAGGATTTACCACATGATAAGAGGCATTAGGATCACCCTTGTGTTAAACCCGTATTATAATTACTTGACCATTTAAGTCAATTACCTTGACTAGTAAATTCAATTAATTTTTCCTATACCTTTGCGTTGTACTCATTTTTAGTACACAATACCCTTAGTACACCCCTCCGAGCCTATCTTTTTCGTTTCTAACTTTAAGCATTTTACTTAAAGGAAGAATTTGTTTACAATCCACCCCAAATGTGCAACCAAATCGCCTTAGCCTTCCGTGTATGCACTCATCTTTAGTGCATTATTGTTATTTGTTTAAACCCTTAGTTAATTGTCTAATTGATTACATGGTTGCTAAGTCGAGTCATATCTTGTACATATTGTTTTGGGACGATTGGGACTCATGGGTAAAGTACTATTGTTATGGAGTAATGGGGAAGAACATCATATATTACCCCCATATGTGCATTAATCTTAAAAAGTACTCCAAGTGTTTTGATTATCTTGATTCGAGTCATTAGAATAGTTAATTGTAAAGTATGTAAAAATTCAAGTGTAAGGGAAATGCAAATTCCCTATGATGTATTATTTTGGATGGTAGGGCAAGAGTGTATGCACACACACACACACATACACACACAAAAAAAATCGAAAATCAAGAAAAAGAAAAAAAATAGAAAAAGAAAAAGACAAAAAAACATACGGACTACCATCCCGTTTCATTCTATGTTTATTTTATGTTTTGTTAGTTTTTTATTAGCTTAAGTCGAGTCGAGTCTTGGCTTAGCAACGCCACATTGTACATGTAATTGACCAAGATGATTAACTCGCCACCAGTAAATATTGCCTTTATCCAACAAAACCGTGTTTATCCTATCCCTACACCTCACGTTATAACCCTTTAAAAGACCTCTTTGATAGTTTATCCTAGGTGCTTACACCAAGTGGTGGAGGTTTAAGCCTTTCCCAAGCCTATGGTAATCTATTTGCTATGACAGGTAGTGAGAGATGTTTTCCATTTCCATATTGTGATATGTACTTTATTACACCCGAGAGATGTGAGTATCTAAACACTATTTTTGAGGTGCTAGTGTATAATTTCCGTGCTTGTTTTTTGTTGAAGTGGAACGATTATATGTTGTAATTACTTTTATATGAGTGTTAAATGACCCATAACTTGTATTTTGACTAGAATAAAAGCTCATTTGATTGAGGACAAGCAAATCTCAAGTGTAAGGATATTTGATAAAGCGAAAAGTGTACCACTTTTGGGGGGTCATTTAAGGCCAAAGTCAAGATTATTTGATCAAATATTGCCCTAAATCGTTCCTTTTTGTCATTTTAGGTACTTTTGAGAGGAATTTTACAAAAGAAAGCATTTTGAACGTTTTTGGAGCGAAAAAGTACCAAAAACGACAAAGTCTCAAATCATGCTGGAAATTGCACTTGACGGCGTCACGTACTACTAGTGACTGGCGTCATGATTTAACAAAAGGGTGGATAAATCAATTACACATGACGCGCCAGAATGTTTTGTGAAGGAGGTCTGACGGCGTCACGTACAAAATTTCCAAGGCCATCATGAGTTATTGCATATAGTGACGGCCCAGAACCCATAAAGAGTGACGGCGTCAGAAGTGGATCTAGGCAATACGAGTTTATTTTGGCGGTGAGTTGACGGCGTCACACCTTGCTCTTGACGCCGTCAGGATACAAAATCTATATATAGTTTTCTAGTTTTCATTCATTGTGTGCAACTTTGAGGGAATAAAACCCTAGACGAATTTTCCAGCTATTTTAAGGGTTTCAACCCTTTGTTTCTTCCATGTTCAATTGAAGATAAGTACTGTACCAAATCATTCAATATGTCTATGTGTTGTTTGATTATATCTTACGCTTGTCTTCTTTTTAACATGCTAGGCTAGGTCTTCGTGTTTGCTTAGATGTAATGAAACCTAGATGTTAATTATTGGTTGATGGTTTGTTTATAATTGTTGTGGATGAATGAAGTCGATGTTAGGCTTAAGAAAACTGGCAGACTTCCAATTGGTAACTTGCTTGAACGTCTTAAGAAACATGATCGGATGTGTACTACGATTATTTGGTTATGTTTAATGCTTAGGTAACTTCCAAGGATACCATGTTAGGAGCTTTTAGTCGGCTCGACATAGGATTGAGGTTGAAGTCTATAGAGTTAGGGAAGATCGTACACGGCCCTACGACTAGTATTAAGGAATATAACCCGTCATCCATGCAATTGTAACAAGCTAATCAACCGGTAAAAGATATCTAGGGAGTAATGAAATCTAAGTAAACACTTATTGTTTACACTACAAGTAGTTTAAGTTTATTTTATTTTATTTTGATTGCATCTTTAGTTAATTGGGTTAGTTGACTAGCAACTAATTCCGCTCACTCCTTCCAAAACCGAGATTTTACTTGCTTTCATTTAAAATATAAAAATACAAAAAGAATCATCTCTCACCCCTAGACCTAGTTTAGTAGAATTGTAACCCTAGCGAACACTATTCCTAGAGTTGAACGATCAATCCCCCGGTACTTGTCACTATACTATACTACAACGAACAGGTACTCTGCCTGGTGGGGATTGCAAGCTTCTCAAGATCCCTTGAGAGGTAAAACCTTTTGCGAGGGCGCAATTCCACGCATCATAAGTCATGTTTACTTGAATATTTTGAACGAAATACTTAAGTTGTCAATCCTACTTAGTTGAGATTGGGTAGCGTAGAAGGATAGCAAGACTCGATAATACATCTATAACTTAAGAGTGAGTTATGACTCGATGTAAATCCTTATCGTCTTGAAGGATGACACATTATTTTCATGTTAACCAAGTGAGGTAACATATGTAGATACAAGACAATATCTATAGTCATAAGTTAGACTTGTGATTTAGATATTATATGTAATTGATGCGTGGGAATTGCACCAGGCTTTACCTCTCGAGGGATCTCGAGAAGCTTACAACCCCCCACCAGGCAGTGTACCTGATCGTTGTAGTATAGTATAGTGACAAGTACCGGGGGATTTATCGTTCAGCTTAGGAATAGTGTCGCTAGGATTAGAAAGCCTAAATACTAGTTCTAAAGGTGAGGGATGATTATTTTTGTATTTTTATATTTTTTAGAAAGCAATTAAAAATCTCGGGTTTGAAGGATTTGGGCGGAATTAGTTGCTAATCAACTAACCCAGTACTAAAGATGCAATCAAAATAAAATACTAGAAATGAAAATAAACTAAATTATACTAAAGTTGTGAGCAATAAGTGGAGAAAATGTGTTTACTTAGATTTCACTACTCCCTAGACATCTTTTACACGTTAATTACTTGTTATAATTGCATGGATGACGGATCGTATTCCTTAATACCATTCATGGGGTGGCACACATAACTCCCCAATTCTATGAGCTCTTATCTCCTCCTACACCATGCCCAGCACAACTATAAGGATTGTAAACAGTGGCTCATGCATTAAATACAACCAATAAAGACCTAGTGCGCGTTGGTTCATGTTTCTTAAGATGTTCAAGCATGTTACCAAGTGGAGATCTGCCAGTTTTCTTAAGCCTAACATATAAATCATTTATCCAAGACAAGTATAAACAAGTAATCAACACATAATTAACATCTAGGTTTCATTAGATCTAAGCAAACACAAGATAGATCTAGCCTAGCATGATGGAATTAAGACAAGAACAAGATATAGACAACCAACACATAGACATATTGATTGAATTAAAGGAACACTTATTTCAATTACAATGAAAGGTATCAAGGGTTTGGAACCCTTGAAAAATCTGTAAAAGTTGCACCAAAATCGTACTTAGGGTTTCTCCAAAACTTCCCTTTAATGTGAAAATTAGAAAACTATATATAGAAAAATGGGTCTGACGGCGTCAAGACCAACATTGTGACGCCGTCACCTCGCCGCCAAAACTATTCTCGGACTGCCTTGATCTACATTTGACGCCGTCAAGACTTAATCATTTCCAAGCCGTCATGACTTTTTACTTTTGACGCCCTACCTTCGTGACGCCGTCAAATCTGTACTGGGTCGTCATGGAATCCTGCTCTTGACGCCGTCAGGGAATTACTCTTGACGCCGTCACCTACTGTTCCCAGCATGGAAAATTAAGACTTTGGCGTTTTCTTCACTTTTATGCTCCAAAAACGTCCGAATTGCTTCCTTTTCCAGATTTCTCTCCCAAAGTACCTAAAATCACAAAAGGAACGATTTAGGGCAATATTTGATCAAATAAATTCGAATACGGGCTTAAATGACCCCCTAAAAACGGATCATTTTTCGCCTCATCATATACCCTTACACTTGAGATTTGCTTGTCCTCAAGCAAATGCGCTTTTATTCTAGTCAAAATACAAGTTAGGGGTCATTTAACAATAATATAAAAGTAATTACAACAAATAATCGTTCCACTAAAGACCAATAAACAAGCACGGAGGTCATATACTAGCACCTCACAAATAGTGTTTAGATACTCACATCTCTCGGGTGTAATAAAGTGTAAATTACAATATGGAAACGGAAGATATCTCTCACTACCTGTCATAGCAAAATAGATTACCATAGGCTTGGGAAAGGATCAAACCTCCACCACATGGCGTAAGCACCTAGGATAAACTATCAAAGAGGTCTTTTAAAGGGTTGTAACGTTAGGTATAGGGATATGAAATACACGGTTTTGTTGGATAAAGGAAGTTTTACTGGTGGCGAGTTAACAATCTTGGTTAATTACATGTACAATATGGCGTTGCTAAGCCAAGACTAGACTCGACTTAAGCTAATAAATGAAAAATAACAAAAACATAAAATGAACATAGAATGAAACGGGATGGTAGTCCGTATGTTTTTTCTCTTTTTCCTTTTTTCTATTTTTTCTTTTTCTTTTTCTATTTTTTTTCTATTTTTGTTTTCTTTTTCTTGATTTTTCGATTTTTTTTTTTTTTTTTGCATACACTCTTACCCTACCATCCAAAATAATACATCATAGGGAATGAACATTCCCCTTACACTTGAATCTTTACATACTTTACAATGAGCTAATCTAATGACTTGAATTAAGAAAATTAAAACACTTGGAATAATTTTAAGATTGACGCACATACGGGGATAATATATGATGTTCTTCCCCATTACTCCATAAAATAAGTACTTACCTATGAGTCTCAATCGTCCCAAAACAATATGTACAAAGATATGACTCGACTTAGCAACCATGTAATCAATTAGATAGTTAACTTAGGGTTTAACAAATAACAATAATGCACTAAAAATGAGCGCATACACGGAAGGCTAAGGCGATTTGGTTGTACATTTAAGTGGGGTGTAACAAATTCTTCCTTTAAGTAAAATGCTTAAAGTTAGAAACTAAAAGATAGGCTCGGAGGGGTGTACTAGGGGTTTCGTGTACTAAAAATGAGTACAACGCTAAGGGTGTGGGAAAAATTAGTTGACTTAACTAGCCAAGTAATATGACTTAAATGGTCAAGTAATTATGATACGGGTTTAACACAAGGGTGATCCTAATGCCTCTTATCATGTAGTAAATCCTACTACACGAATGTAGTCTCACTAGCGGTCTCAGGATGCATAAATAACGCAAGTTCTAGAATCTAAATGCTACCGGTACACTCATAAGCACTAATAGTAAATGCTTTTCCTATCAAATATAAAGGCGAACCTCACATATTTGGGTGGAAAATTTTTCTGAATATACGGTTATGTGTTAGTCATACAATCTCCTATCCATGAGACGCTTGCTATGGCTAAAGTTTCACTCCTAAATGTTGTAAAAAATTTTAAATTTGGCGCTAAAATTGCACTAACAAGTATTTCTCATAGTTTTATTACACATCTACCATTAAACAAAACAAATTCAAGCGAAAGTGCATATGTAAGGTATCATCTTTTTACCCTCCCCTTACACTTAAGATGAACATTGTCCCCAATGTTCAAGTAAAGAATGTAAAAGTGAAAAAGAAAAGAGAATGAAATCAAATACTCCCCTGATTCGCTCGGTATGGATAATAAGTGGCCAGGTTAAATCTTCCTCCAAGAAAATGAACAATCAAAGCTTCCCTTCCAGAATATAAATCATCTTCTTGTCATACATAACCTGTAAAACCTGATAAAATAGACAAGACAACCTCGCGTAAAATCGGCGGCATCCTATATAAGTTACTAAATCCTAGAAAACAAGATAAGATATAATGCTTGTGGAATGAAGTTTGCAGATCTCCTGGAGATTATAAAACTTAATAATTCACAAAAACCATAAGACTCCGTTAGAAAAACAAAACCGGTAAAATTTCCAGATTTTTACACTTGACGCCGTCAAGAGTAAACTCATGACGCCGTCAGAAGTGACCTGCAGAAATCCTTGTGTTAAGTTTCCGGAAAATTTCTGGAAAAACTTGGTCCTACTTCCTGGAAAATCCTGCAAAACTTCATTATGACTCAATACAAGCATTTGACTCTAACAAATACGAATACACATGTTCATTTAATATTGTGGAGAATCATGATCGGTTTGTTTCTTAAAAACATATTTGGGGTTTCCCCTTACACTTATTTTTTGCAAAAATACCTTTAGGTGGAGTGATTGGCCCCAAACGGTCAACCTAAATTGACCAGGTGATGGTCAAGTAGGTCAAACTGCCTAGAGTCAATGCTCCGCGGAAGTATAGTGTTTCCCCAGGTCGTTATGTCCCGACGAGGTGTGAATGGCTAACAAACGGTTCTGTGATCGGGTGAATTTGGTTGAAAAGGGGTTT